>CAUYPK010101187.1:0-16186 GCA_963574355.1 Loris lydekkerianus | reverse complement strand
GCCCAAGTGCCCATCAATTCAAGAATGGATTAATTAACTGTGGTATATGTACGCCATGGAATATTATGCAGCCTTAAAGAAAGATGGAGACTTTACCTCTTTCATGTTGACATGGATGGAACTGGAACATATTCTTCTTAGCAAAGTAATTCAAGAATGGAATAAAAAGTATCCAATGTACTCAGCTCTACTATGAAACCAATTTATAACTTTCATATGAAAGCTATAACCCAATTATAGCCCAAGAAAATGGGGAAAGGGGAGAGGGAGGGGAGAGGGAGGATGGGTAGAGAGAGGGTAATTGGTGGGACCACACCTATGGTGCATATCTACGGTATAAAATATAAATGTCTTAACACAATAACTAAGAAAATGCCGTGAAGGCTATGTTAACCAGTTTGATGAAAATATTTCAAATTGTAGATAAAACTAGCACATTGTACGCCATGATTGCATTAATGTACACCTGCGGGGCATCTTACAAGGGTATATGTGAAACTTAGTAAATGTGAAATGTAAATGTCTTGGCACGGTAACTGGGAAAATGCCAGGAAGGCTATGTTAACTATTGTGATGAAAATGTGTCAAATGGTCTGTGAAGCTAGTGTATGATGCCCCATGATCATATCAATGTACGCAGCTATGATTTAATTAAAAAAAAAGTGGATATCATATCCCTCGTGGAGGGTCACTGAGTATTTTAACCTTTTTGTTTTTTTGATTATTGATTCCTTGGATGCCAGTGGAAGGATAAGATTCTCTCACCCTTGCATGGAAGTATTTTAAGAAAATCTATTACCTGAGTTATTTGCCGTAAATACAGATCATTCTTCTTAGCCATTCTTCCTCTGAGCTTTCCTAAGCCCTCTTGACTTGCTGAATTTAACTGTCTTTACATTCCAGAAACCTCCTGGACAAAAAAAAATCGTAAATTCAAACCATAAGAACAATACTTTTTGCCTGGCTCATGCCTGTAATCCTAGCACTCTGGGAGGCTGAGGTGGGTAGATTGCCTGAGCTCACAGGTTTGAGACAGGTCTGAGCCAAAGTGAGACACTGTTTCTAAAAATAGCCAGGTGATATGGCAGGAACCTGTAGTCCCAGCTACTCAGGAGGCCGAAGCAAGAGAATTGCTGGAGCCCAAGAGTTTGAGGTTGCTGTGAGGTATGACTTCACAGCACACTACTGGGGCAGAAAAGTGAGATTCTGTCTCAAAAAAAAAAAAAAAAAAAGAACAATACTTTCACATGAAAAAATATCATGTAGACCAAAATCTGGTATGTATGTATAGAAATGGATCTGAATGTGGTTGTAAAATGAAGAACAATAGTTATTTTTTGATTTGGCTAATTTAATTGATCTGGTTTCAGCATGCTGGCTGGATTCTTTTGAAGTGATTTTAATTGTTTTCTTGGATGGGTGCCTAAAATATGAAACATGGAATTCAAGGTGGCTTGCACTTAAAAGGAAAAAAAACAGTTGAATGCCAGAAAATTCTTGGTATAATACACAGAGAAAGCTGCAAAGAAGTGGGGGTTAGGAGGTGGGAGTTCATTCACCATGTGTTACGTCAGATCGTTTCTTAACTATACCCGCTGAGAAACACCAGAAGACACTCTTTACCAAGACTTTGAGAAAAATGCTAAGTAATGAGAGCACCAACATCTGTGAAACATGTATCATGGTAATTTGTTTAGGCTTCAAGATGCTAATGCAAGATTGTACTTGAAATAGTTCACTGGTTTCTATGGATTGGAGAATTGCAGAAGAGCAAAAGGAAAGGAACAGTTGTCTCCCTTGGCATCCATGGGGGATTGGGTCCATGTCCCCCTGCAGATTCCAAAATACAAAGAGGCTCAAGTTCCTTACATGATATGGCACAATATTTGCACATATCCTACACATATCTTTTTGTATACATTAAATCATCTCTAGAGTACTTATAATACCTAATACAATGTAAATACTATGTAAGTAGTTTTATGCTGTATTTTTTATGTGTATTATTTTAAATTAATGTATTTTTTTCTGCATATTTTCTGCTTGTAGTTGGTTGATTCTGAGGATGAGGAATTCACAAAGATAGAGGACTGACTTTGGTTCTATTTAGGATCCAGCCTCAAAAAGGCCAGCACGGGAATTAGACCTTTAGTGTTCTTTACCTTGGTTAATGATCATGAGATTCCCAGGGACAAAGCAATTACAGAGTTGCTACAGGTTTCCTAAGTGATATGAGTCATTGATTGTATATGTTGAGCTGGGAGGAGCATTTTGTCCGGTGAACTTAGGCCAGACCTGAGAGATCATAATATATATTTATTATCCTAAGCCTAATCTCAATATCTGAGTGAGCTCTTAGGCTCAGTGTTCCTAGAATGAAATAGAGAGAGATAGTATTCTGACTGGACTCTGTAATAATATCAAATTATATGTCATGATACTCTCTCCAAATCTACTTCCAAAGGATATGGCATAATGGATCACTAGGAACAGGAAAGCATTCATATCTTTTGTAGATTAGTGGATACTAACACCATAGTACACTATTGCTCCCAAACCCAGCATATCACTATAGCCCATTGTTTAGAGTGGAGGCTCATGGTGTCAGGTAATAAATCAAAAATTGGCTCAATGGATGCCAAAATCATTCTGTTTCCATTTCCCATTTATATAGTATATATTTATTTGAAATTTAAAATATTATACTTGAAATACACATATACCCAGGTGTACTAGAGAAATCCCTACTAGTTTTTGTGACCCACAAAGTTATTATGGTCCCATTATATTCCCTGGAACTTCTCATTCTGAATGAATTAGAAAATTAAAAGCAACATTCCATTCCTAGGGGAATCTTTTCCACCAGAGAGAGATTAGTGCTACCATCAAAGACTTTAGAAAAGCAGGTGTGGCAATTCCTATTATATAAATCCACTTATCTCTCCAGTCATGGAGGTGCAGAAAAAGAAGGACCTTGCGAAATGAGAGTGAGTTAGCATGCAAAGAAATAGATTTGACTTGAACTGTAACTTTTGTTCCAGATGTGGTTTCTCTGCTGGAAAAATTCAGCACACTCACTGGCACCTGGAACGCATCTGTGGATTTGGGAATGCTTTTCCTCTCTCTCTCAATAAATAAAAATATCAGCAGAAGTTTGAACAAAGAGGGGTAGCAGCTTACCTTTCCCATCTTGTCTCATGGTTTCAACAGTGTCCAGATTAGTTTCTAGGGCCCTTGACTGTCTCATAATTCCAAAAGACACCTTGATAATCTGCTACATGGATAATACCATATTGATAGCACCTGCGGAGAAAGAATGAACAGGCATCGTAAATGCCTTGGCAGGATACATGCAGGGTATAGATTTTGAGGTGAATCCCACAAAATACACTTTGGTGAATTTTCCAGTGATCTGTTGACCTGAAAATTTCTAGGCTATTTCCTTAAAGTGGACAAAACATTTCAGGACTTGTTGTATTTTGGAGGCAAAATGTATCACCAGTGAGTGTTCTACTTGCTCCTACTTTCCTGAGTTTCCAAGTACAAATGGAATCTACAACAAAAGAGCCTTCCCTAGTGATCCAGAATTCAGGACCAATAACTGTGGCCCTTGACCTTTTTAAGCCAGCAGGCTCAATTTGTGCTGAACGTATTTGTAGTCATTAAGGATGAATTTCTATTAACAGTCACTGGAGCAAAGCCACTTTTTTTTTTAAACAACCAACCCCCCCCCCCCCAAACTCCAAACATAAAACAGGCCACTTCTAAGAAATATTTCTTGCTTTGCTATTCATTTTTCATGGTGATTAAGTTCCCGATCATGAGAACATGTGATCACGCCACTTGACTCAAACTTCCTGCTATGAAGGCATTTGATATGATTTACCCATTTGTTAAAGTGAGCATGAGGATTACCCTCTGTCATAAAACAGAAGTGGGTCAAACAGGACTGGGATCAGCCATGTCTTACGGACACAACACAACCAAGTACCAGCCTGAATTTTTAAACTCCTACTTCCTTTGTGAAAAACTGTATGTATACATTAACCACGAGCAAATTTTTCTATATGACCCTGCATGAATTCCTGGCACTAGCAGAGTTGGTCCTCACAGAGGTTGGAGAAGGATTTAAGTTCTGTATCTTGTTTGTTCCTTCATGGCAAAGCGAAGGAAGAGGTGGCTTAAACGCAGGGTCTATGGGGTGCACACAAGTTCATGGTCAGTGGCTTATGGGTCGCCCAGGTGATCAGGAGATGAGAGAAACAAGTTCGGAAAATTGAAACAAAGGGGCTTAGTGAGGAAGCATTTACCTCTCAGAAAAAATGCTGTTTGAGGTAATTTTGGAATGCTTACTTGCTATCACAAGCACACCAGAGGAGGCTCTTAAGAATCGGCTGTGGTTTTCTGGAAGTATTTTCCCCTTATGTTAGTTACAGAAATGTTTCGAGTTATCATGAAACAAGGTTAGATGTTCAAGATGGGCTGAAAAATGAGGGCTTTTTCTTCACTAAGACTATTCATGATATTCCCGCTGTAATGGTGTCCAATTTACCATCCAGGAATGGTATCTTCTATTCAACTTCAAAAAATAATACATAGATAACATCACTTAAAATGTGTATATACTTTTTGGGCACCCTTTGTAGTATATTACACCTGGAATGACCAACCGAGGGTCTGATAGGAGGATAATAACATTGAAATCCTTCCAAGATAAAGGTTGCAACAATTTCCACAGTGGAATAGATACTTAATACGGGTTGGCAGTCTGTGCCCATCCGGCACCTGTGAGTAGTACCTCTAGGGCACTTCCTTACTGCTCTGAAGTCGCTACTGATTTCTACACTGCACTGCTTCTAATGAACAGCTGAGAGAAAAATAGACAGGTAAAAGACTGCTATATTTTGATTAGTTAGCCTTAACATACTTGCCTTAACTCAGAAATATCTGTCATTATACAGTGTTGGGAATGGCCTCTTAACGTCTTGGTTATGGTTATGGTACTACTTTTAGCTTTTTTGCAAACTTGCTCCTGTAAGTTGGGCTTGCTTGGTTTAGAGGTTCTCAGGGAAGAATGTTTCCTCTAGGACACACGACAATGTTTCCATTGAATTAGAAGTTCATATTGCCACCTGACCATTTTCAGCTTCTTATGACTCCAGGAAAAGAGGAAATGATAGGGATTTGGGTGTTGGCTGGTGACGTTGATCATAACTGTGAAGGAGAAATAGGATTATTACTTTATGATTGAGCAGGGGATTACAGGTGGAACGCAGGCAGTCTTTCAGGACAACTTCTTATCCTATTATGGTAGTAAAAGTCAATGGCAGAAATAAATCATACATGGAAAGAGCCAAAGACTTACAGTCAACTACAGTAAAGGTTAGTGTAATTCACTGGGGTAAATGACAACTCTTACTTGGTCAGCGAAGGTGTTTATTGAAAGCAGAGTATGCAGAATGGGCCATAAAAGAAAGAAGTCATAAATATAAGCTACACTTTCATACACTGCTGTTGGAAGCAGGGTAGCAACCTCTATACTTCCTTTTTTTTTCTGGTGAAATGAATGCATTTTTTAATACCTTCCTTACATTTACAATTTACTTTCTTTTTCCTTAAGCACTGTATTTACAGTGTGCTACTTGATACGTGTTCATGAAAGCAGAATTTCAGTATGGGATGCTGATTGCATGGGAAGAATGGACATACCCAGTTATTTTGGGCTTTGAGCTGGGTGAAATCACTGATGAGATGTTAAGACTTGTCTTTCTTTGGGGGAAAGAATATGTTTGTTGTTATATGGCTGTACGATGTTCTGTCTATCCATTTCTTTTTTCCTTTCTGGAAGTATAAATATAGGAAGAGGTACTTACAAATATACTGCAAAGATGTGATGGATTCGATTCTAGACTGCCAAAATAAATGTTGTTATAAATCAAGTTACTCAAAGTTTTTGGTTTTTCAGTCCATACACAATTTATGTTTATGCTGTTCTGTAGTCTATTAACTGTGCAAAAGCATTCTTTCTAAAAACACATATATATCTTAATTAAAAATACCATATTGCTGAAGAGGCTAATGATCATCTGAGCCTTCAGTGAGTACTAAATGTTTTTGCTGGTGGAAGGTCTTGCCTTGACGCTGATGGTTATTGACTGGTCAGAGTAGTTGGTTGCTGAAGATTGACATGCTATGGCAATTTCTTAAAGTAAGGTAACAATAAAGTTTGTTGATTTTAATTGACTTTTCTTTTCATGAAAGATTTATTTGTAGTATGTGGTGCTGTTTGATGGGAATTTACCAACAGTAGAATGTCTTTCAAAATTGGAGTCATTACTCTCAAAACCTGCTGCTGCTTTATCAACTAAGTTTATGTGATATTCTAAGCTTTTTGTTGTCATCTCAACAATGTTTAATGCCTGCAATTCTTGTACTCTGAGAGGTTGGAGTGGCAGGTGGATCGCCTGAGCTCAGGACTTCAAAAACAGCCCGAGAAAAGAGCAAGACCCTATTTCTACTCAAAGTGGAAAAATCAGCCAGGTATTGTGGTGAGTGTCTTTAGTCCTGGTTACTGGGGAGGCTGAGGCAAGAGGATCCCTTGGACCCAAGAGTTTGAGGTTGCTGTAAGCCAAGACGCCATGGAACTCTACTGAGGGTACAGAAGAAAGACTCTGTCTCAAAATTTAAAACAAACCAACAAACAAACAAACAAAAAAAAAACACTCTTTGGCCATTCATAAGAAACAACTCCTCATATGTTAAAGTTTTATCATGAGATTGTAGCAGTTCAGTCCCATCTTCAGGCTCCACTTCTAATTCTAATTCTTTTGCTATTTCCACCATCTCCTGGTAACTTCATTACTCAACTCCTCAAAGTCATTCAAAAGGGCTCAAACAAACTTTTCCACACTTCTGTGAATATGGGTATTTTGGCCTTCTCCCATGAATCACAAATGTTCTTAATGACATTTAGCATGGAAAATTCTTTCCAGAAGATTTTCAATTTACTTAGTCCAGATCCATCAAAGGAATCACTTTCTATGGGAGTTATGGCATTATGAAAAGTGCTTGTTAAATATTAAGACTTAAAAGCTGAAATTACTCCTTGGAGGGAGGGGTAGGAGGCTGGGGTTCTCTCCCTAAATGGGCATGGGGTGGGGGTGTTTGGCACACATTTTGTGTGTGGAACATAACCACAAGAAGGACGCTACCTCAAAAAATCAAATAGTTTGACCTGGTTCTTTATACTCTCACATTAACCTGAAATAAATTTCCTTTAAAAAAAAAAAAAAAAGAAAGAAAGAAATTCCTCCTTGATCCATGGGTGGCAGAACGGATGTTATACTAGCAGGCATGAAAACAACATTAATCTCCTTGCACAGGTCCGTAAGACCTGTTGGCTGACTAGGTGCTTTGTCAATAAGCAGTAAAAAAGAAAAAAAAAAAATTATCCTGAACAGCAGGCCTCAAGAATAGGCTTAAAATATTTAGTAAGCTGGGCTGCAAACAGACATGTTGTCATCCAGGCTTTGTTATTCCATTCATAGAACACCGGTGGGGCAGATTCGGCTTTATTCTGGAGACCATTAGGATTTTCAGACAGTGAATGAGCATTGGCTTCAACTAAAGATAGTCAGACTCTCCTACGAAGCTCTGAAGCTTGAAATTGAGTTCTCTCAAAGCATGAAAGTCCTAGGTGGAATCTTCTTCCAACAGAAAACTGTTTTGTCAGCTATGACAATCTGTCGTTTCCTGCGGCCTCCTTCATCTGTGGTCTTCGCTGGAGCTTCCTGCTAACTTGCTGCAGCTTCTCTGTCAGCGCCTGCTGTTTCGCCTTGCACTTGTGTGCTACGGAGACGGCTTCTTTCCCTAAACCTCATGAACCAATCTCCCCTAGCTTTCGTCTGTGCTTCTGTAGCTTCCTCACCTGTCTAAGCCTATTTAGAATTGGAGAGAGTTATGGTCTTGCTTTGGGTTAGGCTTTGGTTTAAAGGAATGTGGTACCTAATTACATATCCTATCTAGATTATTAAATTTTGTGCCTAACAGCAACAAGACAGTTTATTGTTTTATCATTTACTCATTCACTGAAGTAGGACTTTTAATTCACCCTCACACACTTTTCTTGTATTCGCAACGTGGCTTGATGTTTGGTGCAAGTGGCCTAGGTTTTGGCCTATCTCAGCTTTCAACACGCCTTCCTCACTACACTTAATCATTTCTAGATTTCAATTTAAAGTAAGAAACATGTGACTCTTCTTTTCAGATAAACACATAAAGGCCATTATAGTGTTGTTAATTGGCCTTGTTCCATTATTGTTGTCTCTCAGGAAAAGAGAGACAGGAGGATGGTTGGTTGGTGGAGCAGTCAGCAAACACATATCATTTATCTGATAAGGTTTATCATTTTATATGGGCGTGGTTTGTGGTGCCCTAAAACAATGACAGCATAACATCTGAGATCACTGACCATCACTCACCATAACAGATATAATAATAATAAAGTTTGAAATATTGAGTTAATGTGCCACAGAGACGTAAAGTGTGCAACTGCTATTGGAAAGATGGCACTGACAGTAATTTATCAACACAGGGCTGCCACAACACTTCAATTCACAAGGGCACAGTATCTGTAAGGCCAAATAAAGCAAAGCACAACCAAACAACGTATGCCTGTACACAGATGGCAAGCAGTGGTGGCCCTTATTATTCTCCTGGCTACTCAGCATATGTATTTTTTTGACAATTTAGTCAAGTTAATCAGAGTGTCCATTTAGAGGGGCCCCCATTTCGTAAATAGAAAGAATCTTATCCTCTCTTTTCATAGTCCGTAACAGCTGAACTTGGCTTTGTGTTGAAGGAGTGATGCAAAGATGTGGGAGCAATTTAGAAATAATTTAATTTGGTCTAAGGCGTGTTGAGACCAGTGGTGGTGGTGGTGCAGTTTCAAAAGCTGGTTGGAGGTTCTGGGGTGATGTAGCCAAAGAAGTTTTCTATCCTAATTCCTCCTGTCCTGGGTTCTTGTCTATGTTTCTTACCAGCAGCCCTGACACTGCACCCTGCTTCTAGCTGTTTCCTTAGGCCTGTCTTTGAGTCTTTCTATGAAGGTTTTGAGCATAAGTAGGTTGGGGAACCTGCAGCCTCTGGACCACGTGTGGCCTTCTGGATCCTTGAGTGCAGCCTTTTGAATGAATCAAAATTTAGTTTGGTCAAGGAGATACCCTTATGGGTCTGGGGGGCCACATGTGGCCCCAAGACCACAGATTCCTCACCCTACCTCCAACTCTAACAAATAAAACATGGTTTGTTAACAATTGCATGAAGTTATAAAAACTATGTTCTCATTTTAAATCTTCTCAAAATTTTATGAATTTATAAATATAGTAGAATCTCAGTAAGTTGACTACACAAGGGACTATACTAAACTGGTCAACATATGAAGGTGGTCAACACAAAGAACTAGGCCAACTGAACTACATATACTTATACTGATAAGCTGGTTGGAAGTTCTGGGGGTAACTGATAATTATATGTAG
Source organism: Loris lydekkerianus (assembly GCA_963574355.1). Classification (NCBI taxonomy): domain Eukaryota; kingdom Metazoa; phylum Chordata; class Mammalia; order Primates; family Lorisidae; genus Loris; species Loris lydekkerianus. Next base: position 6,650 of record CAUYPK010101187.1, on the reverse strand, counting down.
TTCATTTCTAGTTCATGAAAATTAGGTCAACTAAAGGAGGTGGTCAATGTAAAAAGACAGACAACTGTGGATCTAATGTATATTACAAAATATTAAGTTAATGCTAAGTCATCATAGTATATATGCATACTTTTAATTTTTTTTCCCATTCTCTTATCTGCCAATCTGCCAATCATTGCTGGTGTTCATGAGAAGGTAATGGCAGCATCCTATTTTTCTTATAACATTATTTCTCCCTTGAATGAGGAGCCCCTGTTTATTTATCTTAAACAAGTATAAAATACATTTTAATTTTACTGTTTACAATTAGATTCCTGATATTGCTCACAAAGAACCTTTCTGAATATGGCTTTGTGTTAAATGTGATGTTGGCTGAATAAATGGAGACAGGTACCCCCTCCCTAAGGCAGCTTGCAGCCCAAGAGAACCAGCACGATTATAAATAAACATGAACATTCATAGACTAGGACAGACATGGGGGAAATTAATATTTTTATCTATTTATTTGATATGGAGTACAATGGTTGGGTGTCAGGAGAAAGATTGTGAGAAAAGTAATGTTTTTATACAAGAAAGAAACATGGAAAATTTGAGAGCTTTTTTCCTATTGTCAGTGTAATTATTCAACTTAGTGGTAAACTTTACAGATTCAGAATGAGTTCTTCCTCTATTCATTAAGATAGCATCAAGAATGCTTGGCATAGGCAGTGTGTGTCTGTGCAGGACAATGTGCTATGTCTGACTGCTAATAAGTCCCTCCTGAAGTTGAGTCTTCTGTCTTTATGTCATTTGAGCTCCTGGCATACTAATTTTATCTAACACAATACAGTCAGATCCTCAGGATGTGTCTTCATATTGATCAGTTTCATATAAATAGTTGGTCTTTGTTTCTTTTAAGACAGACTTCCAGAAGTAGCTTTTAGGCAAATAATGACAAAACAAAACAAATAAACAACAACAACTGCAATTATTGTCACATTATTTAACAGATGCAGTTTGATTTTGGAATAATTAAATAATTTTTGATCTTAGATAATGCTTAGCAATCAGATGTATTGGACCAGCAGTTAAGACTTCAGGGAAAATTGAAACATTATCATGAAAGTGTTGCATAAAATTTGACAAACATCATAAGTAATCAATATTTCCCCTGTTAAATCTCAACTAGGCAATCATTTGCTCTTTAAACGGAAAATCTAAAAATATGGCAAGCACTGTTGATTGCCTACTGACACTAGCTCTGCCACCCTTCCCCTCTTCTGGTAACTACCTGCTTCGATAGAAACTGGGCCCTTCTCCAAAGCAAGACAAAGGAAACACAGATTTATATGAGTTAACCGGGGTGATTCAATGCCCCAGTTGCCAGTAACTGGTTCAGAAGTGGGCTTTTGTTACAGCTCTGACCAATGAGCCATAAGTAGGATTCTGAGAAAGCCTCTCTTGCTATTAAAAAGAGGAAGAAATTTTTTTCCTATTTTATGCCCTATGAATGTCTTTGTGTGAGGATATGGTCATTGGAACTATGGGAGCCATATTACAACCAAGAAAATATAGGTTATGAAGACAAAGGCAACTATGCCAAGATTTGCTGAGTAAGAAAACCAAAAGAAGCTGCCTCATCATTAAGCCAGTGAAATATCCTTGGAACTTCCCTACCTCTGGGCTATTACATGAAATAAAAAGGTCAATACTACAGAAACCGCCTTTTTGCTTAGTTTTTTCTATGGTTGCAAGTGAAACACACTGATGATCTAATAAATGTCTTCCTTACTAAAGAAAAAGGAAATTGCTATTCAAGTGCATGTCAAAGGAACACTATTTTAAGGATGGTATCGAGTAGATTCTACTAGAAAAGCAAATCCTCTACAACCTTGAGTATGTGATCAGTGGCCTGTTGTCACACTGTTGCTAAGAATCATGGAGAGAACATTTTGAGTGGGGAAAAGCCATTCTGCACTGTGGAATAGTCTGCCACTGGCTGAGACAGCTTGGACTTTGCTGTTGTTATTATCTTCGCCATTAATATCACTCTACACTAATCCCTGGTGTTCTCCAGAGCTCAGTTTTCTTAGGAGCAAGATGAAGCAATTGCACAGGCTGGTTTCTAAAAACTTCCTCCAACTTAAAATTTCTATCTAGGTTTATTTACCTTAAAGTCAGAATGTATTTCTTGTAAGAAGTCATTTACAAAATTTTTGGAGTCCTTGGAAGGTTTTTTCACTGATTTCCTTCCCCTTTTCTTTCTGTGAGGTAAAAGGGAGTGCACTTTGACACACACCCTGCAGCAGGCACCAGAATAAACCACTAGACAACACAGATGCCATTCATGCTCCTGCTGATCAAGGGAAGAGAAATGTTAGATAAATAACTACAAATATGATAACAAAGATCTTCAATGCAATCCAGAGGGTCTGAGAGTATTATCCCCAGGGAAATGAACTTGAACCTGGGCTTCAAGGGATATGTAGGACTTACTCGATGGAGAAGATTGGGGCTTAGAGAAGAGAATAGTATGGGTAAATTTGCAGCAGAGAATGCAAGTTGAATACATTGAGAGACAAAAAGGACTCCAAAGTAATTAGGATAAGGGGCAGAGATGTGTAAGAGGGAGCAGTCTTAGAACACATCCTAAGGTCAGTGGTCATTGCATCTTGAGGTATAACAGGCAAAGCTAACGGGACTTATGCTTTTGTCTCTCTAGATATCCCTGTTCTTTCCTCCTGATCAGGGCTCCATCACTCTTTGACTATAGCTCATCTATCTCTTTGAAGGCTTCATTGTCAAGAATGCACTTTTGATGCTAGGTGATCTATGAGGTTCACCAGTTCAGCAGAAAAAATCAAAGTGGAATGAATAGGAGTGAGTTAGGAATAATCTGGTGATATATTTTTAAGCAGCTGTTCTAAGTGTGGTTAGGAATGAGACAACTATATAGAACAGGCAAAGGCAATCTTTGGAGAAAGCCAGATATTGATGTATTGGCTTTTTACTACACTAAAAGATAATTAATGAGTATAAATAGCTGCTCACACCCATAGGAGGTAGTTATAGTCTAGAAAAGCAATCAGTGAAATCAACAAGAAAACTTAAATGTTTCCTTACACTAGCTATGTTGACTTATTTTTATTCCGGATAAGCCCTCACTGGATTTGAAATTTCCTATCTGTTTAAAGCACTCTGTTGATTAATATATAGGGCTAAAATATTAAGTTTTCACAGTTTATAGCATTCAGATAGCAAGTGGATCCCAAGATTCTTTTCTGCTTAGAGATATTTTCTGTAAATAATTTGTGTATTTTTTAGAGATTCTGCTTAGAGATATTTTTTATAAATAATTTGTTTGTATTTTAGAGATTTTTTGAGAAAACTTTTTCTCCCCTTGAGATTTCTTTTAGGGATTCTTGTTAGTCATTAAGATTATGCTTTGACATTTTTCTTCCGTTCTGAGCTCATTTTTGCTAATTTCCTTCAGCTTGAGGCTTTTGCTGTCTGGTAAATTGTTTCCATCTCAATGAAGGTAGAACAAGATGAAGTATCACTCTCAAGGTAAAGCAGTTATGACTCCAATCCTACAATTTGCTTATTTTCATTTGACTAGAGAATTCTTGAGGGGAAACATCTCTTCCTTCAAGTAGTGTGTTTTGATAAATATTGGTTCTATAGTGTGTACTCTGACATATTCATATTTTACACCAGGCCAACTGTCTTTTAAGAGAAAAAGGTAAAGATAATTACAATTTTTCAATTTGGAAAAACTGATAAAAGTAACATCTGCTATATTCCTAAAAACAGTGTAAAGTTTTACTCTGATAACCATATTTGGGTGCATTTAAAAAATCATCAGTATAGGATAAAAAACTGGGACATGCTGGAATATTACTTTGGTACAGACTAAACCTGATACCAAAATAACTAGAAGAGCTGAAAGCAACAATAACAACAAAAACTCTGCTGAAGCATCGAAAAGCTGGTGAAGCAGACAGTGAGCTGGGAGGGATTCCAGGACTCAGGAGAGGAGGGGCATGCACAGAGGGAAGCCTGACAAGGTGCACTGCCTGTCCACTGAGTCAACTGCCAGTCAGTAGTAACACAGGTTCTAGTGTCATCAAAGTTAAATGGAGAGTAGCAGGCAAGAGGCTAGGACTGTAAGCTGAGTTTGGGAGGTCTTACAAGGCAAGGGAAGCAAAGCCTTGGGGTTTCATGTTACCAAGGCAGCCAGGACTTGATAGGTGACAAGGTCAGGAAGAATTAAGTGTGTTGAGGTGAGATCAATATCTGTTCCACATTCTAAGTGAAGGCACTTGCTGATTCCTAAGAAGTCAAGCCCCCAGTAGTAGGTTAACTCTGGAAAGCCAAGTAGTAGCTTAAATTCTGGAAAATATCTCTAGCGGAAAAGAATCATGGGATCCACTTGCTATCTGAATGCTGTAAAATGTGAAAACTTAATACTTTAGCCCTATTAGATATTAATCAAGAGAGTGCTTTAAATGGATAGGAAATTTCAAATTCAGTGAGGGCTTATCTGCAATAAAAATAAGTCAACATGGCTAGTGTAAAGAAACATTTAAGTTTTCTCATAGAAGTTTCAAAGCTGAGAAGATAACAATGGAACTCGAGAACTTCCAAGGAAAAGACGCTATGCTGAACATCCTAAAGTTCCAGTGAGGACTATCAAGGACCATAAATTTGGAGAAATAGCTGCATTGTTAAATAAAGTAGCCACAGCTACTAGCTACATTTAGCTACTGAACATGGGAAATGTGGTGGGTACAGTTAAGTAGATAATGTACCCTGGAATTTGAAGCCTTAGTACAAAAAGAAAAAAAAAAAACTATTAAAGAATATTAAATATCTCATTAGTAAATTTTACATTGATAACATATTGAAATAATAATATTTTAGAAATGTTGGGTTAAATAAAGTAATAATGAAATTACTTTTCTCTTTGTTTCCTACTTTTAAAACTAAGCTATAGATAATCTGAAATGACAGACATGGCTCACATTATATTTCTATTGAATAGTACTGTGGAAAGGTGAATCGGAAATAGACTAGCTCTGACAAAGACTTAAGGTGAAGTTCGAGCCAGATCAATTCCAGGCTGGATTAAAGGTGACCTTCACTTTTGCTAACTGCCTACCAGAAAGAAAAAGAACATACTCTCTGAAGAGAGATAGCTATAGCCAAAATCTTAGAGAATTGCTATATATTTAAAATATGGGCATTTAATGAAAAATTGTCATACCTATTAAAAGGTAGGACTAAATAATTATGAAGCAGCAGAAAAAAAAAAACTATAGAAAAAGGCCCATAGGGGATCTAAATATTACTATAATCAGACAAACTTTAAAATAAGTGTGATTAAGATGATCAACAACATAGAGGCCAAAATAATTTTGCCAAGTTACTTGGAATAATAAAAATCAAAAGGAAATCCTAGTTTTGAAAAATAAAATAACTAAAACTTAAGAATTGAATAAATGGGTTTAATAGCAGATTAAACAAAGAAAAGTATAAGATTCATTAATCAAAGGGTAATTCACTATAAGAAATCCGTAGTGAAGCACAGAGACCAAAGTAAGTGGCAAATACATACAAGAGCAGAGCATATTTATAATGAAAGGAAAATCAAAATGTGCATGCAATTTGAAAATACTTTAAAGAGAGGGAAAAGAGAACGGTGCAGAAACAATATTTGAAATGGTTTTGGTCAAGAATTTCTAAAACCAGTGAAAAGCATCAAGCCATAGATTTCAGAGTAGGGTGAATACAAAGAAAACTACATGAAAGCAATTGAAAAATAAGTGAAACACTTTCAAGAGCACCTCAAGAACAATGATACCGTACTTCAGAATTTCAACAGTGAAATTGATAGTTGACCTTACAATGGAAATGATGGAAATAGAAGAAACTTACTTTTAGAGTTCTAAAAATAAGTATTAATATTAGCCTCAAGTTCTATATCTACCAGAAATAGTAGATATATATTCAAAAAATGGAGGTTACAGTCATCTCGGCACTCATGCACACCTGAAAGTATGTATTTCCAGCAGCACACACTAAAAGAAATATTTTAAACAGCTTTTTAGGCAGAAAAATGTCATTTTAGATTAAGACAAGAAAATAGTGCAAGGAATGAAGAACAACATAATGACCTATTAAGGGCATAAAATATTACATATAGTTAAATGGATTTTATTTATTTTTTATTTTATTTTATTTTATTTTATTTATTTATTTTATTTATTTATTTATTTTATTTTATTTTTTTTTAAGCAGGAACTCAACTTTATTGCGTCAAGCAGCTGTTTATATACAGCATGGGAAAGGGGCGGGGAAAGAAGGCAGGGGATGAGGTGCGTGACAGGGTTGGGCCAATGGCATGGTACCACGTTGGCTGTATCTAGGTAGAGGCAGTTTCAGGCCGGGCCTTGCTGAGTCATTGCTACGTGGAAGTAGCTCGATGGATCTACATCTAGTCAGGCTTAGGAAGTTGCACTAGGCCTCAGGCACATGGCAGGGCCCCAAAATTCCCTCTTTTGTTTTTGTATGGCGGATAAACATAGCCCCTGTCTTAGGTTGCCTGCTCTTGCAGTTTCAGTCTTACCCGTCATGGGGATACAAACATCAATGGTTTGGTCCCTGTCTTA
>CAUYPK010101182.1:0-17363 GCA_963574355.1 Loris lydekkerianus | reverse complement strand
GGGTCGCTGCACACCTCTTATGGAGGTCTGGGCGGTGCCTAGCCCAGGAGTTTGAGGTTGCTATGAGCTGTGATGTCAGGGCACTCTACCCAAGGCAACAGCCCAAGGCTCCAGTGTTCCAAAACTGTCTCACTCTGCCCCTTAGGTTTAGGGCTGTGGGGCAGTTCTGTCCCCGCATTTAAGCTGCTCAGTGACTAGGTTACTTTGTCCCGCCCCATCCTTGCTCTGGGACCCTGAGGGCAAAGCTTGCCGGAGCATTTTTTCCACACAATGGCTTTCACTTAGCCCAGCTTAGTGGCTCCTTTTGGGGTCCCAGACAATGCCCAAAGTTCTCCACACTTTTGCTTAAGCTCTCCCCAATGCAGCTCAACTGAGCGCCAAGTCCAAGAACACCAAAAAAGTTCACAGGTAGGGCCTTTCCGGTTTGCAGTCTCACTGCTGCTTGTACTCACAGTTGCCGGCGTGATTAGGTTGATTGAACACACGCAGCCACTTGCCAGTTTTCCACTGTTTTTGTCTTCCTCCTGGGGTCCAGAAGTCCCTTGCTGGCTCCCTGTATCCTCGAAGGGATGATCATAGGCAGATCCCACCGGCCAGAGATGTCTGGAGTCTTGTCTCCCCAGATTCGCCAAGCCCAGTTACAGGGAAGCTGTTACTCAGCCGCCATTTTTAATCCACTCTCCTGTATCTTACAAGGGTATGTGAGAATGAGGTCAGAGAGGTAATGGAAACCAGGGCAGGAGTGTGATGGAGGTCCCTGAAGGGTTTCCATCAGAGGTGTGAGATCACCTATCTTTGAATTCTAGAAGTTTAACTGTAGCAGCAACTGGAGGAAGCAAGGGTCTAAGCAGGAAGACCAAAGAAGAGGCTTGTATAGTCACTAAGAGAGAGAAGATGGGGGCTGGGCCAGGCTGGTAGCAGTGGAGATGGTGAGTGGTGCCAGGATTCTGGATATCTTGATATTAAAGCCAACATGATTTCTGAAAAACTAGATGTGGATACAAGAAAAAGGATCATCAAAAGATGATTCCCCATTTTTTGGCTTGAATAATTGGAAGGATTATTGAAGAGTTTGCCTTCAGCTGTGTTGGGGAAGACAGTAGGTAGAACAGATCTCTGAGGAGACCAGCAGTGGTTCAATTTTGGGCATGTTAAGATTGAGAGATTGTAGTAAGGGTGTTGAGCAAGCAGTTGAAGGGAAGAGTCTGGAGTTGAGGAGTGAAGCTGGGTGAGTTGTTAGCATTTAGATAAAGTCCTGAGGCTCGATAAGATTCTCACAAGAGTAAGGAACAGCACCAAATCTGACCCATCTAGAGATAGGGAAGTTTAACATCATGGCAAATTCTTCTCCAGATTTCTCTCTCTGGTATACATAATTAAGTGATACAGTGAATGTCTTAGTTACTGCCACAGGAATGCTTTATAACACACCAACTAACATTGACTGGCCTGTAACACATATTTATTTTTCTTGCTCATGAGTCTATAATTATTTTGGCTGGAGTACCTTTCACTAGATTATGGGTTGATTTGGCTCGACTCAGGGTTTGGGCTGATTTTGTTCTCTTTCACTTGTCTTCACATTCCTCTGGGGTCAGCATTTTCCCAGGCCTTATTTATCTTGTGGCAATAGTGGAAATACAAGTGTCTGAGCAGACCCACGTAATGCCTCTTAAGGGTTTGTCTTGGAACTGACACATTGTCCCTTTTGCCCAGACAAATCAAGTGGTCAAACCCAAGATTAATGGGGTTGAGAAACGTACTCTTCCCACTCCAGCGTGCTACAAGGTCATGCGTCAGGGGGGACAAGTGAAAAATTGAAATGACAATCCAACTTAAAACAAATAATATAGAATTTTATAGAGCATTTAGATTTACGTAAAGTGGGACAACATATATCCTATTTTGTATACCTTTTCAGTATACAGGTGTACTCTAGGGGTGATATGGGTTTGTTTCACACTGCTGCAATAAGGCAAATATTGCAGTAAAGCAAGTCACACAATTATTTTAGTTTCCTAGTGCATACAAAAGTAATGTTTAGTCTATTAAATGTGCAATTGCATTATGTCTAATAAACAATATACACACTTTAATTAAAAATACTTTATTGTTAAAAATGCTAAAGACCATCTGAGCCCTTAACAAGTCTTTGTCTTTTTGCTAGTACAGGGTCTCACCTCAGTACCAATGGCTTCTGATTGCTGAAGGTTTTGGGGGTGGCTGTGGCAATCTCCCGGAAGAAGGCACAAATAAAGTTTGCCACATTGGTTGACTTTTCCTTTCACAGAATATTTCTCTGTAGCACGTGATGCTATTTGATAGCATTTTACCTATAACCTTCTCTCAAAATCAGAATAGGTCCTCAAGAACCCTGCCGCCGCTTTATCTGCTAAGTTTATGAAAAATGTTCTAAATCCTTTGTTGTCATTTAAACAGTGTTCACAGCATCATCGTCAGGAATAGAATCCACTTCAAGAAACCACTTCTTCTGTTCATCCATAAGCAGTACGTCCGCATCCATTTAAGTTTTATCATGAGATTGCAGTAACTCTGCTGCATCTTCAGCCTCCACTTCTGATTCTAGTTCTCTTGTAATTTCCATTATATCTGCAGTGATTTCACTAGACTGAAGTCACAAATCTCTCACAATCAACCACCTTCTTCCAAATTCCTGTTAATGTTGTTGTTTTGAATAGGTGGGGTCCCACTCTGTTCTCAGGCTGGAGTGCAGTGAGTGCTCTTATGCACATGGACAGACACACGTCGTATATATAGTGTGTGGTGGCATAAAGAATGTGAATAGAATGAATAGTCATGTCCCACCACCAACTTAAGAAACAAAACATTACAGGACCTCTGAAGCTCCTGACACCCCCACCACACATTTCACAAAGAGGACATCACCACTGTGAAGGTTGAGTTTCATATTCCCTTACTTTTCTTAGCATTTCTAACACATGTGAATCCACTTAAACATCCTTCTGGTTTGTCACTCTCCTAGCTTGCTGCTGCCAAGTCTCTGACTGTCCAATGGAATCATTAAGCATTTGCTATGATTTAGTGTAGATTCTTACCTAAGGTCATCTCCATTTCTGGGAAATGTAAACAGGAAATGCACTACTTAACATTTGGTATACGGGCCATTTTTAAGGGTTTTGTTTTTGAGTGGCCAAAAAAAAAATAACAAATGTCCACCACATTTAAGAAAAGGATTGTTAGAAACTGAAGGTTTACCAACATCTTTTGCAACACTGGCAAATGGTATTAAAATGGTTTTCCCATCTTGGGTCAATGTTGATGTGATGTTTTGATGTAGTTATATCCACCCAGGGATTTTTTTTTTATTTGATCACTCTTACCCAGCTAGAGTATAATGGCATCATTGTAATTCACAGAAACCTCAAACTCCTAAGCTCTAGCCATCCTCCTGCCTTAGCCACCCAAGTACCTATGACTACAGGTGCCTGCCACCATGTCTGTCTAAATTTTCTAGTTTATGTAGAGATGGGGGTCTTGCCCTTGCTCAGCCTGGTCTCAAACTCCTGGCCTCCAGCAATCCTTCCTCCTTGGTCTCCCAGAGAGTTAGGATTATAGGCGTGAGTCACTGTACCTTGCCATGTTTTGATGCTCACTAAAAGTAAATAGTTAAGCTGATAGCTTTCTAAAAAGGACACAGCAATTCCATTTCAGTGAATCTGTCCTTCAGATATATTTTTTATCTGAAGGTGCAGAAAGAATTTTGTATAAGTTTATTATTACAGCATTATTTGTAACAAAAGATTGGAAGCTACACAAATGTTCATCAATAGGTAACTGGCTAAGTGTACTATATCCATATAACAAAATATTATGCAATTATAAAAAAGAAGGTGCAAAATAGTATATATAGGATGCTACTTTTTGTTTAAAAAGTTGTGTGTGGCTAATATATGTTCTTGAGAAACGCTTAAAGAAACTCTGGATATTTACAGGAAAATAGTAACAGAAGTTACCTGGATGGCAGAAAACAGTTAGATAGAAGACAGAGATGGGAAAATTTTCACTGTAGACTTTATTGATTTTGTAAAACATAATCAATAATCTATTTGAACCATAGAATGCATTGCCTATTTAAGTTTCTAAGAAGATGTCCATGTGACATATGGAAGAGGTATCTTTACCCCATCTCAGACTCCTTACCTTATGCCTAATACTCCCTCAGCCCATGTAGCTACTCTGAACCTCACCCTGTTCTTGAGGGGTCAGGGACTGATCCCACCAGGGTTTTGTTGTGCTAGATTTGTTTGTGTGGGGAATTGTAGCTTCACCATGTAGACCCCTCCCACCTGTCCATGACACTTCGCATGCCAGCACTCTTGGGTCAGCAGTTCTTGATACCTATTGGCATTGACGAGTTGTCATCTGTTTTCCGGGAAAAGCTGGTGTTTTATTGTTTTCTCAGTGTTTTTCATAGCGAAGTTAGGAAGCAGTGCATTTGTGTTTGGTGAAGATCAAGGTATGTATGACTGAAAACCTAAAATATCTGATAATTCTGTAGATCCATTTATGTTAAACAATGACTTACTTTTTTTCACATGATACAGGCACAAATATGGTGAAGAGGCAATATAACTTGTTGGTAGCTGAGACAAAGGAAGAACTGATAGTGTCAGATTTTGAAGGAAATGATGTGGATGGAGAAGAAGAAATGGGAAATATGGAGCCCAAGAGAAGAAGACCATGGCCAGGTGTAAAAACAGAGCAGCCTGTGGCTCAGATGACGGGCACCACCAGGAATGATATGGAACTCACAGCTAATGAAGGGAGATGACAATTGGCTAATGTTACTCAACCAGGAGTATGATTGGGAACAGAACCCAAAACTCCATTGGATGCTTTCCAACTCTTTATTGATAATGAAACTGTAGATGTAATTATCAAGTTTACAAAGCAGAAATTACATGTTGTCAAAGGGTTCATCCAAAATTCTGGTGATTTCATAAAAGAAGACATATTAGGTTGAATTGGAACTGTTCTAAATTACTGTGTGTACCTGCAAAATAAAGGCAGCATCCAAAATTGTTTCAGTGAGGATAATTTTATAGTTTACTGTGCTACATTTTCAGAACACAGAATGTGATTTCTACTGAAACATCTATGTTTTGATGAAGCCACAACACGTGAAACTTGCAGACAGCATAGTAAGTTTGCTCCAGATCAAGAGCTTTGGAATATGGTTATAAATAAGCCCTCACTTTTTACTATCCTCATATGTCTGTCTCTGTTGATGAGAAACTGGTTGTCCATTCAGACTTTACATGCCAGCTAACCCTGGGAAGTGTGAAATTGCAGTTAATTTTTCACGCGATTCTTCTACAAACAACTGTTAGGCGGCGGAGCCATATGCAAGGAAATCAGAGAACTGTCTGAGAAATTACAAAAGTGACTCCAAGATTGTAAAAAGACTGGTTCAGAACTGTCATTTGGATCAGTCTGGAAAAAACCTTACCATGGACAGAAAGTTGACCTCCATCACCCTGGCTATCAACTTGCGTCAAAAGAATATAACCACAGTTGGTACTGTTTGCAGTGATAAAAGAGATTTGCCTCTAGAACTGAGGCCAGCATTGAGGAAAAACACTCCATCTGGTACAGTAAGATTTGCCTTCTCTGCCTCTGTGACATTAGTAAGTTATGTTCCAAAGACAGGCAAGGTAGTCATGGTACTTTCCACACAGCATGAAGATATGAAGGTGGCGGATAACAAGCCTGATGTAATCCGCTTTTGTAATGCTACTGAAGCAGGTGTTGACGCACTTGATAAGTGCGTGAGAACAGATTCCTGTCCCCGAGGAACTCAGCATTGGCCGCTGGCAATTTTCTTCAGTATCACTGTTGTTGCAGCATACAATTTTTGTATGTGATTTTCCGGGAAACAAATAGCCATGGATCACGACCTCCTTTGAAGTAACGATCAGGAAGAAAGTATTTTTTGACAGCTCTGCAAAGAAAACATAAGAAGGTGCACCCCAAATGCACATGGTCTCCACAAAAATACACAATGACAATGGATCTCGGTGGACATGGGTGCAATTAAACACAGGGTGTGGTGACAAGAGGTTCATACAGAACCAAATGGAAGAGTTACGAGACAAGCAGTGAAAAGCTTATTCAATGAAGTTTGCTGCCACCTTTGTGCCCGTGGGAGAGACTGGAAATATATGAAGGCATACGTGAACGCAGCAAATACATCTATCTGTTCCGGCCACACATCAAAAGTGGAACATGTAATAAAAAGAACATGCAGAGAATGTGATTAAAGCATTGTTAATTAATTATACAATAACATGTAAAATATATAGGTTTTTCCCGAAATTATAGCACTATTCATCCTGGGGTGAGTGCTGACCCCCATTGTTGTTCATCAAGTACCAGTTTGGTATCGATATATGACTGCCATGTGCACGGTACAGTTGTTATGAGTATCTAGTTCAAAATGCCACCTCTTTTCTTGGACCAGCTCCATAGAGATGTGAAAAATGTAATTAAATTGCTCCCAGATCAAGAAAGCTCTGAGTGTTTGGTGCAAGATTTTATCCATTCGCATGTTCGCTCTACCAATGATAGATACTTACTCAGACTTTCCAATATGCCGGCCCTGTTGCTGGATGTGTCCAGCCTTGTATTTAGACAGATCATGTTAGTCATTAGTGAGAAGGATTGACGGGAGAGTTCTTGGCTTGGTGGCAGGGCACTGTCGAGGAGGTGGCTGCAGGTGCGAGTCTGGACAGCGAGTTGACAGAGGGGAGGAGGGTGAGCAGGTGGGTTCTCTTGATGCCCCCTTCATAGATACAGTTAGGACTGTCTGTCCAGCCACTGGGGACAGGCCCAGAGTAGGAAACTTGCATCTGATTTTGCATGACCCTGTTCTCTGTTGTCTGCAATAATATACTTCACCTTCAAAGATGTCAGAAGCAGATAAAGAACGACACCAAGGCAAAGTAATAGCAATGACACTCCCCCCCCCCCCCCCCCAGCGGGCATAATTCTGACTGCCAATTCTATGTGCATAGTGAATTATTGGCTATTAATAAATTTGTTTTGTTGTGCTGTACCCTTTTAGCTCAGAAGCGTATTAAAGTGAAAAAAAAACCCAAAACACAAAAAGCCCACTTTACTGTTGAATGGTTTGAGCTAATAAATACTGGGGTCAGGGGTAATGAAGGGAGTTGCTGAGGACACCGGCAGGGTTTTGTTTTGTCTTTTATTTTTGTAGGCCTTCTCAGGGTATCCACAGCTGTAAAAAGAGTCTTGGGAATTGCAGAAGTAAAACAATGATGTAATTCCAGCCTCTGGGGTCCTTTGCTTCATCAGAGAGAATTTTCTCTGGGATTGATGGACGAAGTCTTATGTGTAGGAAGATTAGGTCACAGTTTATTCTAGTTTTGGCATACGTTATATCTCAGAACTGATGCCTGATATCCCACCATTAGCAAAATCACTTAATAGCAAAATCACCCCCTAATTAAAATACATGTGGACACTGAGGGGGAGAGCAAATCTTAAGTGGCAGAGGTGGGGTGGGGATTAGAAGGCAAAGTGAGCAGGACGGGCAGTGGGTTCTGAACCGGGGATGGCACTGAGCCAAGAGAGAAACAATATAAGGAGACTGTAAAACATTAGGGAGTGGAGAAGATTGCTGAAAGAGGCAAGAGAGGATCTCAGGCAAATTTCATTTGCTTTTCAGTATGTCAGGGGCTAAGCTTGCTCAGAATTTGGCATAGGACAATCTGCATCAAAGTGGGAGGGAAAAACTTAATATATGCTTTACATTGCTGCCCCTACTGCAAATTTCTTCACAGGGATGATCTATAGGGATCTTATTTACTTGACCAGCCTGCATTGCCAATAGAGATATTTGGATGTGGAAGTAATTAAAAACTGCACTGTAAGGGTACAGTTAATATCTGAGGCACAAAGCAATATTAGAGATGTTCACTTAGAGAAGCCACGGGGGGGATTCCGTCACTTCTTGGTGCACCTCAGCTGCTCCGTGACTAAGGATTATGCTTGTAGATAATTGTGTGAGAAGTGAAAACTTAGCCAGTGACTTTTAATGTTTTGCTATTACTGTGTTAGTCTCTGGGTATAACCGCTATGTGCTTGTGTTTGGAGAAAGAGTAATCTTTTCCCTTTAACAAAGGACTCTTTCATGGCAGTGGTGACAAAGTAACAAGCAATCAGTAGATGCTGCTGATGGAGGTGACATTGGCTTTTATCTTTGAAATCATTATTTTTACTTTCACGTCAAGGTTATAACACTGTGCAAAGCCTTTTTGATTAGTCTTACAATAGCTTTTGAATATGTAAGTCTGCCAGACACAATTGTATGCTGCCCGGGGAGCAAATCCATCCATCCATTCCGTGCTCACTCAGAGCCTATATGAGCAGGTGCTGTGCCTGGCACTGGGCATGCATGATGAGCGAGTGATGAGCAAGTGAGTGGCAGATCCAGCCCCAACCTCGTACAGCTTACAGTCAGTGTGGGAGACCGTGTCAGCTGCATAGCTACAAGAATAATTGTTTCAAATTATGGTAAGTGCTATGAAAGGTAGGTACACAGTTGTATGGAAGCAGGTACTGAGGAAAGGGATGTTTACATTGAGGTCTGAAGAATGAATGGGGATTAACTGGGTAAATAGGTGTTGGGGGGATAGAAAGAGGGGAAGAAGGGAGCAAAGGGCATTCCAGACATAAAGGAATTTGAGAAACTGAAATACCACTGTTTCTAGAGAGCAATTCTTTCCATTTGACTTTGGCCATGTCATTGAACTTGATGATATTTTAGGTTTCTTATTTGAAAAATGGAGGTTTTCTTGGTGTCTCATGCCTGTAGTCCTAGTGCTGTGGGAGGCTGAGGCAGGTGAATTGCCTGAGCTCAGAGGTTTGAGACCATCCTGAACCGGAACACCATCTCTACCAAAAAAAGCCGGGCCTTGTGGCAGGCACCTGTAGTCCCAGCTACTTTGAGGCTAAGGGCAAAAGAATCCCTAAAGGAAGAAAAGAAAAAGAAAAAAAATTAACCCCCCCCCCAAAAAAAAACTTCAAAGTAAGATGAGTGAAAGCCAGTTGAAAGCAAAATAAAAAAAAAAAAAAAAGAAAAATGGAGGTTTTGATTCTGGCTCCCTATCATGATTAATAGCAACTGTCTCATGATTAATGAAAAACTGAGCAGACATTTGAGTTCTAAAATGAAAGGTGCTATAATGGCATAAAATAAACCCTGCCAAAAACTACATCCAAAGGGGGAAAAATTAATAACTTGGTACTGAGCTCAGCTTTATGCATTCAAGTAGATAATAAAAGTCCTCCGATTATGTTTTGCTTTGTGATGGAATCACAATGGAATTTTTCTGCAAATCAGAGCTCAATTCCTCTGAAGTAGGACTGTGAGCTTCCTCTGGGGGACTTCTGTCTGACTGGACTGCATGAGTCATCAGCCCCACAATGGTTAAGTGCATTAGATTTCAGTGTACAGATGAAGATTTTGCTCTTTACAAGATAATTGCTCAGGAAACCAAAACAGTTCACCCTATTACTTTGTTTAAAAAGAATCAGCTTTATTTTTAGGCTGAAATTTATCTACATGGACGTTTCTAGCCATACGTATTTTGTGTACTGAGCTAATTTGATTATTCCAGGAATCCATTTGGAAGGCAAGTCAGAGGCTGGTCTACGTGAAGCAAGGGAATGAGATGGAGACTTTCACCATCTTTTCTTTACGAAGTATAGATTATGACCAGGTTAGGGCCTGGTTGATTTTGAACCAGGTGAATGTGTAGTGAAAATAATTCCAGGAGTAAATGTTCATTTTAGTGTAGAAATAGGCTCACAGTTCACGAAGAAGAGGCCTCCACAGTGGAAAAGAGGCTGGATTCCATCATCAGGGCCTCCTTGCCTTACTGTTTGTGACAAAAGCCTGCCAGGGTGGTCAAAGGTGATACCAATATTGTCTCTGCTGGTGCAGGAGCTCCCTCAGCTGGCAATGATTATCCCTCGTCTGGATTTATTAACCTTGTGAAATGAAGGTCTGAGCTGGCCCTCTCTGCCCACCAGAGGGATTGATTCATCACTCAGGAGTGAGTTCACCCTGCAGAAGACATGTGGGCTACAGTTACTTCAAATTCTGATATCTCAGCTTCCCAGCCAATTAACACTGGGAGTTGTTGACCAAGTAAATCAAAGGGCAGGAAACAGGCTAAAATTAGATGTGAAGGGGAGATAAAACCACAGTTCTTTTGAACTCAGAAGCATTCATTAACGCAGGGTAACACCTATAGGTAAATCTGAATATACATACACATATATTTATTTATTTATTATTTTTTAACTTGTTTCTAGTGATAGTCACGGTTCCGTTTTTTTTTTTTTTTTTTTTTTTTTTGAGACAGAGTCTTAAGCTGTTGCCCTGGGTAAAGTGCTGTGGTGTCACAGCTCACAGCAACCTCAAACTCTTGAGCTTAAGTGATTCTCTTGCCTCAGCCTCCCAAGTAGCAGGGACTACAGGCATTCAGCACAACACCTGGCTATTTTTAAGTTGTAGTTGTCATTGTTTGGCGGGTCTGGGCTGGATTTGAACCCACCAGCTCCCGTGTATGTGGCTGGTGCCCTAGCCGCTTGAGCTACAGGTGCTGAGCTGATAGTCACAGTTCTTATCAGATAGTAGTTAGGTTGATTATGAAGATTAGGAACTTTGGCAGCACCTGTGGCTCAAAGGAGTAGGGCGCTGGCCCCATATACTGGAGGTGGCGGGTTCAAACTCAGCCCTGGCCAAAAACTGGTAAAAAAGAAGATTTGAGACTTTAAAAATAATTTTTCTTGACTGCTAGATTGGGAAATAAGAAGCTCTCTTCTTGTGGGTTGCTGTAGCTCTGGTTGATTTTTGAGTGGTCCAGGTTCTGAATTAAGTTTATGGGAAAAATTAAGCCTAGAGGTAATTGGCTGTAGGCTCAGTAATTGTCACTCAGCATGGGCTCCCAACCACTTATTTGTGGACTTCTTGAGACTATGGAACTGGAAGAACTGCCCTTTTCCTTGTACTCAGAGAAAACTATGTAAGAATGTCTTGAGGAGGAAATTTTTTCTTCCACATACTCATTGCAGAGTGTCTAGGAATGTAAACTCTGGAGTCAGTCATGGGTTCAAATCTTGGCTTCACCCTGACTGACTGTGAATTTAGACAAGTTTCTTCTCTCTCAGATTCTTTATCTGTAACATGGGGATAATAGCACTCATCTTATTTTGAGAAATAAATAACATAATAATTGTACTTTCTCTTGGGCTTGGCATGTAATGAACACTTGATGAAGATTTTATTATTGTTATTATTATTATTATACAACCGGTATACAACCTGTCTTATGCATTGTGAAAGATACCAAGAAGTTGGGCTGCACCTGTGGCTCAAAGGAGTAGGGTGCCAGCCCCATTTACCGGAGGTGGTGGGTTCAAACCCGGCCCTGGTCAAAAATTGCAAAAAAAAAATACGTGGAAGTATTAACTATACTGAATACTTTTTATGTTCCTAAAGTATGGAACTGCTACCAATGAGGCCATAGGTAAAATAGAATGAAATGGACAGGACAGTTGACAATTAGGAGTTCCAAGTGCACTGAACCCTGCATTAGTCAGAGATGCTTCCTGGAAGAAGTGGGCCTTGGGCTGGGCTGGGCTGGGCTAGGGTTTAGGGTTAGCATTCTACTCTGGCTGCCATTACCAGATTCATAAATGCTCTTTTTATACAGGCTGGAGAAGAGGTATTCATGGAGGGTCATAAGAAGATGTCATTCTCTGAATGATAATTGAAAGTTATTCTGGTTGGGTTTGATAAATGAGACCTGATCAAGATAAAAAGCTTCTGCACAACTAAGGGCACAATCAACAAAGCAAATAGACAACTTTCAGAATGGGAGAAGATATTTGCACATTACAAATCTGATAAAGGGCTAATAACCAGAATCTACAAAGAACTCAAACTAATCAACAAGAAAAGAGCAAACAACCCCATTAATCACTAGACAATAGAGATGAACAGAATCTCTTTCAAAAGAACAGATGGACAACAAACATGAAAAAACACTCATCATCACTCATCAGCAGAGAAATGCAAATCAAAACCACCTTGAGATATCACCCAACCCCAGTAAGAATAGTCCACATTATAAAATCCCAAAGCTGTAGATGCTGATGAGGGTGTGGAGAGTGGGGAACATTGTGCGTGACTGGTGGGATTGCAAACTAATATAGCCCTTTTGTATAGAAGTATAGAGAATCTTCAAAGAACTAAAAATAGACTTTCCATTTAATCCTGCAATCCCATTACTAGGTATCTATGCAGAAGAAAAAAAATCATTTTATCATAAGCACATTTGCACTCAAATATTTATAGCAGCTCAATTCACAGTCACAAAGATTGTGGAAACAACCCAAGGGCCCATCGATCCATGAATAGATTAATAAATTGTGGCATATATACCCCATGAAATACTGTTCAGTCATAAAAGATGGAGACTACATCTTTTATATTTACCTGGATGGATCTGGAGAATATTCTTCTAGGTAAAGTATCATAAGAATGGAAAAGCAAGCAACCCATGTACTCAATACTATCTTGAAACCAGCAGATGAACAACTATAGACCCACATGAGAGAAAAACACAATTAAATTCAAGAACTGGGAAGGGAGAGAGGGAATTGGGGAGGGAGTTACAATGTATGGGTATATGGCACTTCTTGGGTTAAGGACTCAACTGCAACTCAGACTTTACCATACAAATGCAAACAATGTAACCTAATGTTATGTACCCTTATATTAATCTGGAAAAAGGAAGATGCCTCTCTCAGGTTACTTTTGGTATTGGCTCAACTATCAGCTATATAGGAGGTAATGCTGTGTGTGACTGAAAATGACACTATCTTACGTTGAAGTTTCTTTTGCTGAGAGAGAAATAATTCTCTTTCCTTGGTCCTTCATTCAGATCATGATTATCTAATGTGTCTCCCATGTGGTAGGTGCTAGAGACAGATGAAAAGACCAGCCTCATCCACTTTCTTTGAACAGCCAAATGTAGAGCCCTTGGATTGCTGATGGAACCAGTACCAGAAGTCTGTCTACAAGCAAGGCTGCTGCACTGCTGGGAAGGGAGAGCAGAGATGTCACATGGCCTTTGCCTGTAGCAGTGAGGACTGTTGCCTCCCTCAGGTTTAAATAAAAGAAGGAATGTTATAATTAGGCAAATCACAAATTGATATTTTAAAAATCGTCCATTTTCATTAGAAGGGAAACTATTAATTCTCTCTCTTTTTCTCTCCCTCTTTCTGTTTCTTCGCTTACATGTTGATCTCTGGCCATGGAAAGGTAGACTTCTGCCTCCTCTCTTTTCTAAAGGAGGTGATGGAGAGGATGCATCTGAGATCATCCTTCCTTTAGATGATCCTTTCCAGCTGCCAATCTGATGGGTCAGTGTCTAAGACTTTCACCAGGTCCTATTTACCAGTGGTGAAGGTCACTGTACCTTGATGCACGGTTCAAATCCCACATTTACTTTCCCTTTTCTGAGCTCAGGTGCAGGAAGCTCTACTCTACTCCTACCCATGTGGTCTTACCACATCCCCCCCTCGAGGAGCCTGGTGGTCCTCCCAGTTCTTTCTGTTGGGCTTTAATCTGGGTAGGTGAGCCAGGCCTGCTGTCATTGTCCCTACTGCTGGTTGGGTTGAATCACTCATCTCACCGAAGATGTAGGTTTGGAAAAGAAGGGTCAGGAGGAAGGAAGCCCATTTGAGTCTCCCACCTGAGGTGTATTCTTCATCCAACTCTTACTGAGATTTGTGTTGGGGTATCAAGGCTTGCCCAGTCATTGATAACTGGATACTCCATTTTTATTTGCACAGTGGTCTTTGTGTACCGCCAGATTCCCGGAGGGGAGGAGGGTGAGTGGCATCCTGAATTCTGACTCAGTAACTACACATTTAAGAAGTGTTCCACTCAAGACTCATTTCTGGGTCTGGTTATTAGAATGCTTCTTCCTACCCATAGTCTTCACCATTTGGTGGCTGTGGCAGAGAAAATGCTATGTCTTCATTAAATCTATTTTCATGTGTCTCCTTATAGGCACACAACAAACTATACTTCCAAAACCCTTGGTGGGGTCAGTGAGGTTGGTAAGGCCTGTGACTAGTTCTGACTAATGAGGTAAGACCTGCCACTTGCTGGCTGAGGCAGTAAAAGTCTTTTTTGGATTCTCCAGTTTCTCTTCCTCTACCTTAGTGACTGTTGAGGCCTTATGGTCCAGAGGATGCAGCAACAAGATGGAACCCTTCTTGTTCTGTGGAAGGGAGCTGCCCTGGAACTCACAGAGGACTTTTTGTGAGCAAGGACCAAACTTTGGTTCGTTTAATGCACTGAGATTTTTGCCATGGCAGCACAATCTAGCCTATTCCAACTGACACACCATCTGCTCACTTGTGTTACTCTTCACTGCTTTCCTGGCCCTGCGGACCCCCTTCTTTTTCACAACTAGGACTTCTACAGCTGGCAGTTAGGAGACCTTGTGCCTACTTCCTGCCTGCTCACTGCTGACTTCATTCGACCCTGAATCTTCAGGATCTAAGTGGAGGAGAATACAGACTGCTGCTTGGACCTTGCTTTAAAACTAAACAAAAACAAAAAAGAAAGAAAATTCATTTGTTTCCGACACATCTGCCTAATTCTATGCAGATGACTGAATTTTCTTAACTCTGACTTGCTATGACAAATACCTGAAGCTCTCCTGTCAGAAGATTCAGCTTCTTTGGGTCATGCGTAATCTCATTAAGGAGATTTTAAAGACCGAAACCATCATAAGCAAGCAGTGTAATAGCTACAAATCCTGGCTGTCTTCCTTTGCTAGTAGCTTAGCAAGGGCCTCATTGCTCTTGAAAAATAAATAGTCTGCAGTCCTTCCACTCCCTTTCATCACAAGGGAAAGTTGGGGAAAGTATTTATAATTACAGAAAATGGAAATAGAAACTTTTGTA
Organism: Loris lydekkerianus; assembly: GCA_963574355.1. Classification (NCBI taxonomy): domain Eukaryota; kingdom Metazoa; phylum Chordata; class Mammalia; order Primates; family Lorisidae; genus Loris; species Loris lydekkerianus. The sequence continues at coordinate 2,306 of CAUYPK010101182.1, read as the reverse complement.
ATTTTCTCAGCTAGAGCTGCCATAACTAAATACCACAGATGGTGGCTTAAACAACAGAAATCTATTTTCTCATAGTCCTGGAGGCTGGAAGTCCAAGATCAACATGCTGGCAGGGTTGGTGTCATTCTGAGGCCTCTCTTCTTGGCTCACTGAAAGCTGCCTTTTCACTGTGGCCTCACAAACCTTTTCCTTTGTGCAAGTGTGGAGAGGGTGTTTCTTTTTCTACTTATAAGGAAGTTCTATCAGATTAAGGCCCCACCCTTGTGACCTCACTTAACCTTTATTACACCTTTATTACAGCCCTGTCTTCAAACATAGTCATACTGGGAGGTTAGGGCTTGGGGGTGGGGTGGCATGACTCAGTCTATCACAGAACTATTTTGGATAATCAGTCTCCAGTAATTAGGGTGTTCCTTGTCTGCCATTTTAGTGAATTTAGCTGGGTGCCTATTTTTTGGGGACACTCAGGAGGACAGGCAAGTAGAGCAGTGGCTGGAAACTTCCAGCACCCATGGAGGGTATAGGGCTCCCCTGTGTAAGGAGGTGTCCCTTCTGAAAAGGGCTCCTAGGATTGCCTATGTGCTTTCCAGGTATGGAGGCAAATGAAACCTCTCTTCACCCTACCCCACCTCCCCAGGCTGTTGCCTACACTATGGTCAGATGAAATTCTAAAATACAGTTCTAAGAAATTTGCTCCTCAGTCTGAAATCCTTCAGTGATTTCCCATTGCTCTCAGGATAAATCACAAAGTCTTTAATTTATCTTGTTTACCATGATGTCTCCCACACCTAGTATAATGCAAGACATGGTGCAGATACCCATAGATGCTCAATGAATAAATAAATAATTGAGCCAACACCAGTCTTCAGTATTGTGCCTCCCCTTCTGGGCTTCAGATTAGCTGGTCATTCGACGACTGTTGTGTAAACACCCTAAGCCCCAAGTTCTCTGAGCCTGGGCTCATGAGCTAGTCAGTTGACAACTTGTGGGTAGGTCTTCAGATGCAAGCCTGGAGTCTTTGGCTCCATCCTGAAATGTATAGACAAGTGGGGGTCCACTCACAGCAAGGGCCTGTCAAACCATCTACTGATGGGTCTCATTGCAGTTAAGATTTATTAAGCATTAATGGAGGTTTATGTCTGCAGAAAGTAAGTTCTTTCCTAACCATAAGATTCCATTAACCTAGGCACCACCATTGACCTGGTGAAAATACCCAATTTACGTGCATGACAATTCAAAGGAAATAACCTCAGAAATGATGGCAGACTGTAGACATATTGCTGCCTATGACTTTCTCCTACAGGTTTATTTCTGAAAAACAGCATTAAAAATGTTTTGAGCTTAAGACAAAGAAGAAAAATCTGTTTTGTGAGCATCTCGCCTATAATACCCTCTTTGAAATTTACATTGAGGAGCAAGCTTTTCTCTTTTATTTATTTATTTATTTATTTATTTTTTATGTGAGTTTTTTTTTTTTATTGTTAAATCATAGCTGTGTACATTAGTGCAATCAAGGGGTACAATGTCTGCCTTTAGTAAGTTTCACCTGTAGCCATTCTAAGATGCACTGTAGGTGTGGCCCCACCCATTAACCTCCTTCCACCCTAACCTCCCCCCTCCCTTCCCCTTCCTTGCCCCTTTTACCATAGTACCAGTATTTACCTGTTTTTAAAAAATATTGTTTATTACATTTTTTTGGTTTGTTTCATGTACAATCTGAAATATTCATGTACAATCTGAAATATTTCATGTACAATCTGAAATATTCTCATCAAACTGTTCAATGTAGCCTTCATGGCATTTTCTTAGTTATTGTATGTAGACATTTGAATTCTGCCTTTAGTAAGTTTCACCTGTAGCCATTCTAAGATGCACTGTAGGTGTGACCCCACCCATTAACCTCCTTCCACCCTAACCTCCCCCCTCCCTTCCCCTTCCTTGCCCCTTTTACCATAGTCTTGTGCTATAGTTGGGTTATAGCCTTCATGTGAAAGCTATAATTTAGCTTCATAGTAGGGCTGAGTACATTGGGTACTTTTTCTTCCATTCCTGAGATACTTTGCTAAGAAGAATATGTTCCAGCTCCATCCATTTAAACATGAAAGAGGTAAAGTCTCCATCTGTCTTTAAGGCTGCATAGTACTCCATGGTATACATGTACCACAGTTTGCTAGTCCATTCATGGGTTGATGGGCACTTGGGCTTCTTCCATGACTTAGCAATTATGAATTGGGCTGCAATAAACATTCTGGTACAGATGTCTTTGTTATATTGTGATTTTTGGTCTTCTGGGTATAAACCTAGTA
>CAUYPK010101178.1:0-62339 GCA_963574355.1 Loris lydekkerianus | reverse complement strand
AAACACTACCTTTCTTCTTCCTATTGGATCTCCATAAAGTTAACAATATAGCAATATTTAAAAATAAATCTAAGAAGCCAAGGAAGGGAAAGGGAGGGGGGAGGTTTGGGTGGAGGGAGGGTAATGGGTGGGGCCACATCTATGGTGCATCTTAGAATGGGTACAGGCGATTGCACTAATGTACACAGCTATGATTTAACAATAAAAAAAATAAAATAATAAAATAAATTACAAAAAATAAAAATAAAAAAATAAATCTAAGAAAAGAGAGAAAGATTTTATTAAAATATAGTAGCACCTATGTTAAGATCTAAGTTTTAAAAATGCTACCTGGATAACATTATCAAAATTCCATAAGCTTTTCTCTATAAATAGGTTAATTCTATTGTGTGCAAATTATATGTCAAGAAAACAGAGGACAAAACCCCATTTAACTTTCTTAATAATCTTAATTCTGGAGTAATTAACAATTTTATTTTCTAAGAAACAATTCCATTAACATTCAACAATATTGATTGTTGCCTACTATTTAAACACTAGACAAGAATTTAATAATACTACAATAAAGGCAAATTTCCTGTCCTAGAGTTCATGTTCCAGGGAGAGAGAGAAGGGGAGGGAGACAGAGACTGGCCCAGAATAAAAATGTTTAATAAATATTTGCTAAATCAATTAATGTATATTCTTAAATAATTAATACAAGATAAAAATCAATAATGACACATACAAGGTTCTGTGGTTGTATGAAGGAAAACTGCAGAGAGATGGGGAGGAAGCCAGCTATCAATTAGAAGTTCATTTCAATTAAGAAAGTTCTTGCTATTTCACTTCCAGGCAAAGCAAATAGTAAGCATAAAGATAAACAAGGATTCAAGAAAATAAAGGAAGTTGAAGGAACTGAAAAGTAGTTAGGAATTTGATATTGAAAGGTCTTATATTCTCTAGAAAATTCAAACATTATCCTATCAATGTTAGGTAACCAAAGGATTTTAAACCCAAAACCAACAAGACCAGGTATGCCTATTCTAGCAGCAGAAGAAAGGAAGAATTGGAAAAAAGGGGAAAAACTGCAGACAAAAGACCAAGTAGGATGCTATCACAGTAATCGAACTGTTCTTATTAATGAATATTATTTAGTGCCAACAAACATATATATAATGAACTCAAGCAGATCTTTTAAAATAGTACTCTGTCTATTGTACAATAACAAATTTTTATACCAACTGTCTTTTTCTTGGAAAATTTAAAAAATTATCCTTTAATGCCTAAATGAAATGTCAATTATAGAAAGTCTTCCTTCCTTCTTACAGAATTCATTCTTACCTTCCCTGTTTTATCATCATCATTTATCACATTAAGCTAAGTAAATCTCCTACCAAAAAAGTCCAGCACTTTTATCCTCAATCCTAGAAATGCTAAGTTAGAAATTAATAGCCAGGAGGGGGAAGGATTGGTGGAGGGAAAGTAATTGGTGGGAACATACCTATGGTGCATTTTATAAGGGTACATGTTAAATTTACTAAATGTAGAATATAAATGTCTTATTACAATAACTAAGAAAATGCAGTAAAGGCTATGTTAATCAATTTGATGAAAATATTTCAAATGGTATATAAAACCAGCACATTGTACCCCATGATTGTATTAATGTACACAGCTATGATTTTAAAAAAATAAAGTGGAAAAAAAAACGAAATTAATAGCCATTATTGATACTTGAATATTCCCTAAGTGCAAATAATCTTACTAAGCACTTTTAAGTACACTTTCTCTAATAATCACAATAACTTTCTTTTCAAGGAAAGCAAATTGGGAGTTAGTTAAACAATTTGCTCAATCCACACAGGTAATAAATGGTAAAGCTTGAATTTAAATCCAGATTTTTCTGATTCTTCACCACCACCGCCTTGCCATAATTCTGAGCAAACCGTGCCTTCCTAGTATTGTGGAAATGAACCTGGCTGAAATAAAATCTGCTACAAAATGGGTGTACTAGTTTATATTTTAACTTAATTATCTCTTAGTTTAAAAAGCCTTCTTATGCATCATTTTGAGGAATAAAAGCAACTTATACAGAAATTCACTTGCGCTGTATTTTTTTTTCAGATGATTTCTTTTAAAACCTAAAAAGTATAAGCACATAAGCCACGATACTTTAAACAACTGAACTCAAATTATGCTACTTTTTAAAAGAATCACTTTTAAATTACACATTGAATGATGCTTTTCTTAGAAAAAGTCTTACTTCAACATTGCACCAACGTTTTCAAGATTGTTTAATATCTTCTTTTGAGATATTTAGTACCTTTTATACACAAATAATGACTATCGCCTGCAGTTTGTAATGTCCTAGGTGGTATGATGAATACAAATAGTCCTTTTTTCTCAAGGAGATAATGCAGTAAACCAATAAATAAAAGGCAAAATAGACGAATGGTACACAATTCAAAGAAAGGATAACAGTGGTGATCAGACACTTCAAGAAGAATTGAGAGGGAAGGGCATTCAGGGAAGTAACAAAGAATAAGGAAGTCACTGTAGAAATGAATTATAAGTGAAACTATACTTTGGGTAAGATTCATCAACTAATGAGGATAGAGACTGTAGAGTAATGAATTAAGGATATAAGATCAGAAGGGAAAAAGACTAATTGAGAGGCTACTTTCATCCTTTGATGAAAATGAACCTCTTCTACATATATATAAAGACCTCAAGCAAAATGGAAGAAAATAAGAGTGGACCATTCAGTGGAGGCACCTAAGGCAGTAAGGGAAGCAAGGGTACCACTAAAGTTGAGAAAAAGAAAAAAGGAGCTATTAAACCCTAAGAATAGTGGCAAGGAAAGCTTTCCGTTTCATATGAGGCTAACAACAACTAAGGGCTGTGTGTGATGACAGACAATGAAGGGTTGGGGTTCAATGGGAGGAGGGGAAAAGATAAGAGAATCTGGGGCTATTTGGGAATGTTCTGAGAAAGAATGGACTTGGAGGTTCTACAAGACGGGTAGGAACCCTACCAAAATTGGGAGAGAGAATGGTCTTTAGTTTAAGAAATACAAAATATTTTCCAATTTGATTTCCAATAAATTAAGGGAAGAATTAAAGCCTCCTTTGGGCAGCTATATATTTGGCAAGAAATAAGAGATCAGCATAACACCCAGAAGTTTACTGGGGGAGAGGATGTCTGCGTCCTGCTTTAGAGAAAATGAGATATTAGTACAGAACACTGGGAGGCAGATGGAGTCTTAAAGAAAGCCGTGATGTACAGTAGATCAAAAGAACTTCATGAGCTTCAGAAACCGGGGACAGAGTAAGGTATAATAGTTCATGCCTGTAATCCTAGCACTCTGGGCCACTAAGGAGGACGGATCGCTTGAGCTCAGAAGTTTGAGACCAGTCTGAGCAACAGTGAGACCTTCGTCTCTACTAAAAATAGAAAAATTAGTCAATAGACCCAGCTACTCAGAAGGGTGAGGCAAGAGGATCACTCGAACCCAGGAGTTGAGGTTGCTGTCAGCTATGATACCATTGCACTCCACATAGGGCGACAGAGTTAAAACTCTAAATTTAAAAAAAATTTTAAAAAAGGACAGAAACTGGGGACAGTGAATTATTTCCAGATGGTTCTCCATATTCATCCAAATGATTCCCTGAAAGAGATGAAGCTTAAAGAGTATTGGGGCGGTATCATGTAAATCATGAATCCTGGACCGACAGTAATGTTTAGCTTGTGTTCTTTTCCTATACCAGCGAGTCTAAGGTAAAAATATCAATGTCTACAAAACAGGTAGAAACCTAGAGTTGGATCTCAGGAAAACTAAGCATTAGAATTTGAAAATTAAAAGTTGACAGCTAAAACTGAATGTGGTTAAGTTACCAAGAAAGAGAATGGAAAGACATAAGAAGAGTTGAAAGAAGAAAGGCAATGAGATAGAGCAGCAGCCAAATAAGAAGAGACAGAGGAGAATCATTTCAGAGGAATAAGATCTAGTGTTTGGTAGAACAATAGGGTGATTATACTTAACAATAATTGATCATGTATTTCAAAATAACTAGACAAGTAGATTTGGAGCATTCCCAACACAAAATAATAAATGTTAGAGGTGGTGCATATCCAATTATCCAGAGCTGATGACTATACAATGTAAGCCTATATCAAAATATCACCTAAACCCTGTAACTACTATAGGCAGTAGTAGGGTATAGGTACTATACAGAATAGATACAACTATTCCGTATACATAAAACTTTTTAAAATAATTTTTTAAATTGTCCATTTCATATGGCTGCCAGAAAAATTAAATAAATTAGTAAGAAAAAGTGACAACAATGTCAAATACTCTGAAGAAGTCACACAGGAGTAAGAACTCTAAAAAGTAAAAAAATGTACATGACAGATAATCTCTAAAGGGGCAGTGTTAGTTGGTAAGTGAGAATGATACTCAAAGAGTAAAGAAAAGAATCACAAAGCTGGTAACAAACACTTTTTACAAATGTTGATGGTAAGGAGAAGGGAATAAAAATAAGGAAAATAAGGAAAAATTTGTCAGTAGGGACAAATCTCCTTCAGGGGAAAAAATATACTAGAAAATGTTTTTAGGTAGAAGGAAGCAGAGAGAAAGAGATGAAAACTGAATAAAGGCATGATGAATTGGAGAAAAGACTGTGTTACCTTTGGAGAAGTGGGGCATGTTTGACTTCTGAGATTAATGTCTGAATGAAGGCAACAGGAAAAATACTTAACAGTTGAAAAATTAATTCTAGGAAAGACAAAAAAGATGATCTCCAATTGAGTAATTAGTTGGGCAGGTTAACAATAGAGAAACTAAAAATCTTTAGGGTACTGAAAAAAGGATTAAATAAACACTGTAGGTAAAAATAGAATTCTTTAAAAAGAAAAAAGACAAGACCCAATCGAAGTTAAAGATTATGGACTCAGAATTGACTGAATCAAAGCACAGTGTGGTAGTCTAGAACTGAGCATAAAGTTCAAAAGGGGAAGAGATTCAAGTCTTACATTGGCTTTTATCCCAGGTAAGCATGATTAATAGGACAAAAATAAAGTTGCAACTGAAAAAGAAGACTTTCAGGGTAAGGTTAACTAAAAAGTTAGATGAGTGCTGCTGCTAGACTGGAAAAAAGTCAAAGCCCTGAATATCACTGCGTAATAGGAAACCAAAAAAAATGAACAGTATATAGGATTAAATTAAAATGGTACTGTGGTAACGAAGAGGGTACAAGAACTTAAAAGTTGATGTAAAACGCTGGCACTAAAGAGGTCAAGGTACCATGCTGTCAGGCTAAGCACCAGAGGAGGGAATAAACTGTGAGAAAAGTGCTGAAGCTACCAAGAAAGGTGAGAAAATCATTAAAAGCAGCAACTGGTAGTGACAGAAAGTAACACAGAGGTCACCATAAGCAAGAAACTCATTTGAAGTATACATTCTGATTTTTTTTTTTAAGTGGAACTTCACTTTGAATAAGCAACCTATTGGATTTATATCTGAACTTTTGGCTATTTTTAAAAAATAAAAATCCATCCTAAAGAATTAAAGTATTCCCCTACTAATGAGATCCAAATGATAGTAATGTGGCTCTGAAGGCTTTCCTTGGCATAGTATAAATAGTAAATACTCAAATAATCTAAGTTGAAGGAATTAATGAAAAAGCATTCCAAAAGTGACGAGAATAGTCTCTCATTTTCACTGAATGGAAATTCAGTATAGATGGGATGGATGGATGGAAAAATAGATAGATGGAATACAGAGAAAGGCAGAAAGAAAGGGAAACAAACCCCAAAAAGTTCATAATATCAATGAAAATCATAGCCTATCAAAGTGACTGCTTTAAAAAGGATGACACTCATAAGATTACATGTATTGATACTCATAAGATTACATGTATTTTTTTAATAAATTAATTTGAAACATTTAGAATTTTACTTAAAAAATAACCATTTTTGAAACACTTAGAAGGAAAAAAACTCCCATAGAAAAATTATTTCCCCAACAAACCTATCCTAATTTCATTAGTTTAACTGTTCTTACAATTTTAGTCCAGTAATATCTTAGTTACTATGCTAGGAAACAGGACCAGGGACTATCCTAGAAGTTCTTTATTGCTAGACCCTCTTAGCAACTTGAAAAGAAACACTGGTTAACTTTGTTCTTAAAACAAAAACTTTGTGAACTATAATTTTAATTGGCAATTTACATGTTTAACTCATCTTACCTCATCATATGATTTACATAGGCTTTGCTACAGCTAGTGTTGTATCTGCAAAAACTACAGTGGACATATGTAGGAAAGTGGTTTGGAAAATCTTTTATTTCGGAACAACATTCAATGCACTTGTGAACGCCCCGACGATACCTTATGGAGACATAAGAAAAATGATAAAAATATACTTTAAGACAAAAATTATAAGGGAGAGCCTTATTAATGTTCTGTTATCTAAAGTATAAAGTTTTTATATATATGTTTAAATTAGCTGTATATCAGGAATAAAAGATTACCTTAAATTCCTCAATGCTGTATTGACTTTACTTTTTTTATTGCTATTAGCCAATGTGCTTTGTTTCTTTTGCATATTAGAGATTTTTGATTTGTATTTAGATTTATTTCCATTGGGCTTACTTGCATTAGATTTACTTGCATTGGATTTGGTTATATCAGGTTTACTTGTATTAGGTTTTGTGGGATTTTTAGCAGCTACATTTTTAGTCCTTGGAGGTGAGAGCTGAAGGGTAGAAGAGCTTGCACTAACGGAAGGTGTAGGTGAAGATCCTGATTGAAGAGGTCCAACTGAAGCACGAATAGTAACCTAAAAAATGAAGAGAATTGCTGCTTTAAAAAATTAATCACTACATTGATAATAAAGTATCACTGCCCAACAAAAAAAATTAAATATCAAGTATTTTGAAAAGAGCACATATAAATGATAATCATGTCAGTCTTCCATTTATTCTAAATGTTCAAACCAATTATATAATATTAAACTTGATATTTACTCATTTGTGATATAATACATTTTTATATTGGTATCAGTTATATGTTAACATAGTTATTTATGGATAATGAGGAGTTAATGCAAATTAAGAATATCAGAAGAATAAATTCCATAGCTATTTTTATGCTGTCATATAACTAAAAAAGAAATTCACAAACATAGAGAGCTCAAATCTCAAAGCCCCAAAATTAACTTTACAAAGGCCCATATCTCCCTTTAACAACTATAAAACAAACATATCTATGGTAAATGTTACCTCCTTCTTACAAGAAGCTCATTGCCAAATATAAACGCTTACAAATGTTATGGGAGGGGTTACATCAATTTATTACACTAAATGGAAAATTTAATAATATTTAAAATTCTCTTACAGGTAACTAATATAAAGGTTATCATTTAGTATTCAGAAAGAGAAAATGTTCAGTTACACTGTTGGCCTACCATCATTCTCATTAATCACTTGACTATAGTCTCTGCTTGACTATGAGGAAGTCCTATAAAATACAAGTGCTAGGGCATCATACAAAAGCACTGGACCAGGAATCAAAAGACCTTCTTAACCATGTGACCTTAAATAAACAATTTATCCTCTCTAAGCCTCTTCACAACTATAATATGATGTTTTTGACCGATGCTTATAACAGGCAGCAATATGTGCCTTGTTAATCTCACTAGATGGTTGCATGAAATAAATAAGAGAATGTATGAAAAATACACTGAAAGCCCAATTCTAAAGTGCTAAAAAAAAAAAAACAAAAAAAACAACATTTAGTATCATTATCATTAATATTATTAATAAAGGGAGAAATGAGAGAGGACTGCACTGCTTACATTAGTTTTCTGCATGTCTAGTCCCAGCATGAAAATGAATGGATTGCAGGGAAGGATGCTGGATAGCTTCTCTTGCTCTAGGTCTTCAGAGCATGGCTTTATATTGTTTTAGTTAATTCAAATAACAGACATACCCACATTCAAAGGTAAGTACCCAAAGCCAAAAATAAATGTTTTGGGGGTTATTTCACTTTGGATTATCCATGTCTCTGTTTCCCTCCACTGGAGCAAATATTCAAGAGCTGACTGTATATAAAGAAGTCAGAGAAAACAGATGTATATAAGGCAAAAAAGGAAAAGTAAATTATAATCATCAGTATGCAGTCAGACGTGTGTCTGCTCACTTAAAACGCAATGCTACTCAGTAGTAGAACTTGCTTCTCTGAGAGCAGACTCAGAAGTAACAGTTTTAACAAACATCTGAGAACCTACGGCATTCAAAACACTATATAAGATGCTAGAGATCACAGAGATAAATAAAACATGATAACTGATTTCAAGCACCTTATACTTTTGCAGCTAAAACCAACACAAGACACTATCGACCGTAATACCTCAAAAACAGCCTATAATATATTGAAACAACCCACTGACCCAGGAACAATTAATCTAGTTTGACGTTTTACAAAGTAACACCACTCCAACATAACACCCATCTCTAAACTCAAAACAATGGTTAGGAGACTTTTTTCCTAGGCACAATAATAAAAAGTAAAATTAAAGTCTTAATAAAAATCCAAAGTCATTTTTTAAAATATTATATTCAACAGATAAAGCCAAGCAAGTTAATTTCTATTATCATAGAAAAATTTTAAATGTAACATATTTGAACTCACTTTTGTTCCAGGAGGCAATCCTTCTAGTTGTTTTGGTTTTATAAATGTTCGATGATGCTGAGTCTTGTGATCCATTTTCTCCTTGCACGTCAAAAACTGTAGTCTGCATTTTGTACAACGATGTATTCCTTTTTTCTGTTCAGAAAAAAAAGAAGAAAAGGAGGAAAAGTAATTTCTACAACCACAAATCCTATGTCCTATAACTGCCCTCTTTAATTTTAATAAATAATGTAAAAATTATCAGTTTACCATCTATCATAAATAATATCAAAATATCATTTCATTTTGTAAAACATTCCTTGCATTAGGAGTTGGGTTTTAAAAGTATTTGTTACTATGTAGGAATAAATCATGAAAGTTCTAACAAGTAAGAAGACTTGATTATAAATTATAGCTCAGATGGTGGGCCCATAAATCTCTGTCACAGTTATCATTCTTCCCACATCTCTTGTCTCACTCATTTAACTCCCTTATTATGAGAAGGCATATCATTATTGGGATTTACTAGTGCATATAGGAATGTTTCATAAAGCATCTGAGAAAGATTATGTTGAAAGCCCCACAATGAAATAGAGCTACTTACCACTTTATACTTCATTCTCTCTAAATTGAAGTACAAAGATGAAATATCAATATCAATAATAGTGTTTCCCAAACTCTGTTCATCAAGAAATGTTAACAGGTTTTGTGCAAATAAAGTGTTCAACGGTCAAATAAGTAAATAAATTTGAGGAATGATAAATACTCTATCCTTTGCTTGGAGAATTACTATGTCCATCAGCCTATTAAAGCTTTGAGAAGTCCTCTTCTAAAAAAGACTCTAATTTTGTAAATCTAGGCATTTACCAAATTTATTTACCAGTGACAATTTGAGGAAAACATCTATTAATTCCTGATGAAATAATGTTGGGAAAACCCTAGAACAGAAGATCTTGCCAAAACTTCTCAAGCATACGTAGAAAGATAGTGACACAGGTGACCCCAACTTCATTTGAAAATTCTTTTATGATTTCTCTAGTTAAAAATCACAAATTGATTTCACAATTAACTAATGACTAAAACCAGTCCTGAATGAGTTGGTGTGTCAATATAGCGAATAATTAAAAATGTATTCAGCTTTTTAGTGAGTTGGTAAAACCTGATTACATGATCACATTCAGTAAATCCATCAGCTTTTGATTTTGGCAAAGGCAAGGTTATTGTTTCAAGCACTCAAGAATAGAATAAGTGTTGCATCAAATTTTTTAGCCCAAAGGATGGTTTAATGCTTAGAAAAAGAATCAAGAGAAGGTATAAGAACTAAGAGCAGGTCCCAAAAATTATAAGGTAGAACAGGCAGAAGTCATCCAGGAAACAAGTTATGATCTAAATGTATCAGTAGTTCTCTGACAGTGTTCATATATGGACCAAGGTCAATAATGGCATGTCTTCTCATAATAATAAGGGGGTTAAAAAGTAGAAATAAAGTTTGAAGACAAAGCGGAAAATAAGATTCTAAGTCCTCAATCTTTCTTTTCTTTGTTAGTTCAAACTCATCTTTTCCCTTCCTTCTGATAACTCTCTTCAAAATCATTCCCTTACATACTCTTAAAACCTAAAATATGCAATCTTTGGGATATCCCATTCACTTTCTCTTTTTTCTCTCAATCCTAGGTTTCCTATTTCTAGCTCTCTTTCATAGAGTTTTCATTACTTATGAGCCAAACTATCACCAGAAAAATAAGGAAAAGAAGTGCAAGTCCCACAAGTAATTCAACATAAAGTGTAAGTTAATCACAGTATTTGAAACCACTCTGCTTCCCTTGCAGACCAAATTTCTAAGTCATAATCAATCTTTTAGCTAAGACAATATGCACAAATAAGAACTTGTAAATCTCACCTGATGCTTCATATAATGGTGCATGTAGGGTGTTGCAATTTTAATAACTTTGAGGCAAAATGGACATAGCAAGTTCTTAGTGTTTTCATGGGCGGTTCTAAAATGAGCTTCAACATCAGAAAATGATGAGGATCTAAAATTGCAAACCTAGAAACAGAAAGGTTTAGTTTAACTTGAAAATTTATAATTGACATTCAATTATGAAGTAACAGCAATGAATCATTTGCTTGTACATGTACTACCCTTCTAGTTCTGATACCTATACAATGAAGAATCCCACTAATGCAAGCACCAAATGATCACCTTTGAGACATAAAAGTTACTTACATTCCAAATTTATAAAAGATTACATTTTTTTTTTTCAATCTATCACCTCCTATCTTGATTTGAATTTTCAAGCTCTGGTATCCCTTGGTCAAATGAATCATTTTGTCTGCTACATAAAACAGCATTCTCCTTTAGACTGTAAATGGTTCCTAATTTATGGCAGTGGCAATTTATCTTTTGCTTGCTTTCCCATTACTACACATTCTCAAAAAATACAGTCCCAAAGTATTTGGTAGAATGCAAAGTAACTAATTGCATCTTGTATTTCCCTTGCATGCCTACATTCTTCCCTATATAATAATTCTATGTGCTTGTCTTTCTCTAGGAGGGCTCTCCTTTGTCCAGTACAGGGATGGGCAAATAACAGCCTGTGGACCAAATCCAGCTCACTGTCTATCCCTCATATGATGCATGAGTTATGCCACAGGACTTTCCACTAACAAATTATTTACAAGAAGAACTTTAATTTTAGTAACCAATTTTATCTAAGCAGTTTTAAAAAGACTAATATCATACATTAAAAATATATGAAATTCATATTCAACATCCATAAATAAAGTTTTATTGAAACGCAAACACTCCCATTCATTCACTTATCTATGGCTGCCTTTCTGCTACAATAACATAGTTGATTAGTTTCAACAGAGACCACATAACCCTCAAAGCCTGAAATATTTATTATCTGGCATTAAAGAAAAAAATTTGCTGACTACTGATCTAATAGGCTTAAATTTTATAACCAAAACAACACACAAACAAACCAAACCACTTAAGAAAATAATAAAATGTGTGTGTACCTGGCAGATATATGGCATTTCACCAGGTTTATGATTATCCTTCATATGTTGTAGAAGGACATGTTCTGTTTCAAATGATAATTCACAGATTTTACAAATGGCTAAAAAAGAAAGGGAAAAGGTATTATAACATTTTATGATACAAATATGAAAATCGTATTTTGTACATCCATTATCGATAGAAATAGTAGTAGTGTGGTGCTGGTGAATACTTACACAGTTTGTTAACTGTGTTTCAATCACAGTGCTAAGTACTTTACCTACATTAACTCAATTCCTCTAACACTACAAGGAAGGTATTTCTATATCTCCATTACTCAAATATTAAGCAATGTGGCTGAAATCATGTACCTATATTAAGATACAGATCTAGGATTTGAATCTAAGATATCCAACTCCAAAATCTGTTATTTTAACTATAATTGAAGCTTAAATGAAGGACACTAAATTCATATTTCAAAATGATGATCCAGGGAACTTTAGTATTAGTAGTTAATTTTATATCAAAGTTAAAAGTTAACTTTTCAATTTTACTCTCAAATTTCAAATCTATTCCCTATTCTTATTTTTCTAACAGACTTAAGATTTTCTCACATTTTTATCATCAAAATCAATAACATTCCATATTTAAATGAAATTGTAACTCACTAGAAAATTCATGAGGGGTATGTGTACTTTCAATGTGACACTGTAGCTGAAATGGTGTGGGAAACTGACGGTAGCAATGCTGGCAGGTGGTATGGTTTTCCCAGCTCTCACTGCTCTGCTTCTCAAGTTCCAAATGGTGTTTCATGTGGTTCATAAACCTATAAATGATTGTCAACAGGTGCAAAAATTTAGACTTAAAAACTAAAGGAAATCTCACAAATAAATATTTAAACCTAAATCTTAAATGGGTATGACTCAAAATAAAATCTCAGAATTCCTAAAGTCCTCTAGAAAAGTATACACTATAAACAATCACTTATGGCTAAATAAGCTTCTTTTCATCTTTGTTTTAAAAATATGTCATTAATGTAACTGATCTGAAGCATCACTAATTTGATAAAACTCTTAATCATTATTGCAGATCATTAAAAATTTTTTTGGATAAAAGATCAAGTTTTTTTAATACATGAAATACTATTTACATTTTAAAACAGAGTACTGAAAGAAAAGAACCCCCACCACCAAAAGCAGCTACAGAATCATGAGAGAAATCTTTTAAGGCCTTGAAGATATACAATAGATTCCAGCTGCTTAAAAGACAAATTACTGGTATTTTTACTTGTGTCTTTGTTTCTAAATTCATGTAACAGCAATTTTAATGCCTACAATTACAAGAACCTTTTGTTTTATTTAATGATACTGGTTTACTGTTAGCACAGACTGTTCATTTTAACTTGCAGACTATGCCCTTTGCAGGCAACGTCCATTTTTCAGTTTTACATTCTGCTGTTTCAGCTTCCTTAAAAGGGTTCTTTTGAACAGGAACTATGACCTTCAACAGCAGAGACTGCAACATAAATGGGAGTCCCTATTTAAAAGAGCTTACTGAAGCTTTTTGCTGAATTTGAAAGAAAGTTATTCAATCAAAACAATTTTCAGACTAGGTCAACTATTAATAATTATTTGCTCTGAGTCCCTAACAGAACTAATCTTGAAATTAGGTGATCATGTCATCAATCTGGATAGCAATCATCATCAAGGTTATAACATGTTATCTCTTTTTCATACATTTACAATACTAATTGTCTTTAAAAGGAGTTATGGTACACCTTGAAATATCTTTTCCTCCTTTAACATCAGCTCTATAAACACCTATAAAAAATTCTAGTATTGGTTATATATTTACAAAAAGAGTAAAGGGCATGCGCCATAAACTTTCAGCTCACACCGTTCAGCCCTTAAAGTCTGACAATATAAAATAATTCCTTAAAAAGCTAGCTTCTCTCAATTATTAGATGAGCCCTCATCAGGAACTCACGCTTCTTAAACCAACAGATAGAAATGAAGGAACAAAAAAAGCAAATTTCTTGCAAAGATGTTCACAGAACAAAAACCTAACTATTTTTAGTAATACTCAATGTTGGGGGGAAAAAATGCCACACCACAATATATTGATAGGTTATAGAGAAGAAACATTTAGTTATCAATTTTTTTACCATTCCCTAAAAACATCCAGTTGCCTTCCTAGTTCTACTGTTAAGGCAAAATATTATGTAATACATTCAACTTCTTAGGTTATGCAATGTTTACTATTAAGGTTACATTTATTAAACAATCAGTACTTTTTAAAATGCTCAATTCCTGAATGTTATCAGATATAATTAGCTTAAAATGTCTAAATATTCTGGTAATCAATACATTTGAAACTGTCTTTGGAAACTAACAAAAAGGAATTTTTCATTTTCATGTTTGATGTTAAAGGGGCTAATCTCAAAGGAAAAGCCATAATATTGCTGAAATAACTTGTAATATATGTATATTTAAGAATAACAAAGACTAATTCAATGAATCACATTTCTTTGCACTTTGCCATAATTTTCTGATTAAAATGATAAAAATATGGGAAGAAGTGGTAGAGTTCTTTTATAATACTGTTTCAGTGTTATATCTCAAAGCAATTTTCTTTCTGTCAAACTAGTAGGATTTTTAGCTACTGATGGCACTTAAAGCTTGATAAAAGAAGGAAAGAAATATGAAAACTCAGTTAGAATAAGATATATGAAAGTACTTTGAAAACTACAGAGGAATACCATAAAGAAACCATGATGAATTATTATAAGGGTGTATCACAGTGTATTTCAGGGTTTTTCTGTATGCTTCTTTTTGGACCCAAGAACTCAAAGGAAAATAAATAAATAAATGCTGGGCCCCGAAGTAACTGTAGGTGCATTAAAATGTGAATTGTAGATGACAGTTATTAAGAACAGACATAAAAAGGCATATAGAGGGGCGGCGCCTGTGGCTCAAGGAGTAGGGTGCCAGCTCCATATGCCAGAGGTCGTGGATTCAAACCCGGCCCCAGCCAAAAACTGCCCCCAAAAAGGCATATAGAGGGCGGCACCTGTGGCTCAAAGGGGTAGGGCGCCAGCCCCATATGCCGGAGGTGAAGGGTTCAAACCCAGCCCCGGCCAA
Source organism: Loris lydekkerianus (assembly GCA_963574355.1). Lineage (NCBI taxonomy): Eukaryota > Metazoa > Chordata > Mammalia > Primates > Lorisidae > Loris > Loris lydekkerianus. Next base: position 47,541 of record CAUYPK010101178.1, on the reverse strand, counting down.
AAACTGCAAAAAAAAAAAAAAAAAAGGCATATATATATACATACATACTTTGAAATGGATCCGAAAAATCAGCTTGAAGACAGAATAAAGAGATATATGATAAAGCAAGTATAGTAAAATGTTAATGGTAGAATCAAGATGGATAGTGTACAAGTGTCCAATGTGAAATTTTTGAAACTTTGCTAAATATTTGAAAATTTTTCATAATAAAATAGTAGACAACCTTACTTAATACAAATATGAGACTATTTAGCCAATCAAAAATTCATTCAATATATCTTGTTACTTTGTTATTACTAAAACATACATAGAATGACAACTTTATAATATGAATATAACTCAAGGATTACAAAGTATAAGCTCCTAAGAATGAAATCATTTGTACATAAAATCTTCAAAATTCCATTGGGAATTAAATCTCTAATTTTTAAAGGTGTTATATTTTAAAATCAAAGCAGATATGTCTTTCAAACTCTAAAACAGATCACTTTTCCCACAAGATAAATGTTCCAAAAATTATAAATATAAATGAGAAGATTTAAGCATTAATCAGATTAGTATGTAGGAGATCAAAATGGACAGACATAAAGAAGTTCTTCTTGTGATGTGAAAATAAAATTCAAATACAGCTAGAAAATTAAAAATATCTAATGAAAATTCTCATGTCTCTGCTAAAATAGAGAAAAGTTCATTCTGTCTTAAGTTAAAATAAACATTGTCCTTTCTTAAGCTGTGTGAAAGAAATACAACTAAGTAGATATAGGAATCAAACTCTAAAATACAAGAAATGATGAAAGCTTTTCAGTAAGAGAACAGGCCTTTGTTCTTAGTAGAACATATTAAAATCACTTACATAGAATAGCACAGAAAAATGAAAGAGAAAAATACAACATTTATATCTGTAGCATTCCAATTTTCTAACAGAAATAAAAATACATATTTACATACCTAATATTATTTTTCAGAATTTTCAAGCAACTGAAGCATTTAAAGGTTGTGTGAGTCTTCTGTTCTTCCTGGACATCTCCTTCATGTTTTCCATAATAAAAGTCATTAACTAACATGATCAATTTTCCTTTTTCTGAATCAACAGTTGTATTTTTATTTGCTATACTTGAGAATTCTGTGTTAGCCAGTCCCAAAAAGTTATTGATCATGTCTGGACAACAGTACTGAAAGACAACAAAATGGAAGTCTTACTAGTCTTTAAAAAAATGCACCAAAGAGTAAATCTGTGTTTACAGTTGAGACAAGATAATGTAAAACTATGCTTGGTAATATATCTGGAAAAATAGTTACCAAAAATTTGTGGCGCATAGCCGTATTTTAATAAACAGAAAAAAAATTTCCAAAAGAAACAAAAAACCCTGAAACCAAAAGTTAGCTATCAAACAGCTTTTCCCTTGCAATTTAACTTTTCAGTTAAATTTAACTTTTTGTGAATATCTAATAAAATTTGTTATCTATATTTGTTTCTAATATCTAATAAAAATTTGTTCCTTTACCAAAAAATAATCTATTTCCTATCTGTGTCAAGATAGAAAGGAAATGTAGTTTCATATGCCTTGATATATATTTAGTTATGAAGTGATAAACAAGATTTCACAAAGCCTGATTAGAAATGGACTTTGAATACAGCTAAGCTGCCATTCCCCGGATATAAAGTACTAGAAAACGTATGGGACACAAAAAAGAAGCATCAGTTACATCTTGAAAACTTCCAACAGATACATTTTGAAATCTAGAATGCCTAAATACTGGAAGAGGAAATTTACTTTTCCATAAGTAAAATCAAGATGTCACATAAATTGGTTCTTACATAGAAATACTTTCATTATGAGCTTTTTAAAAGAAATACAATATAACTTTTATTTATTGTATATAACTGTCAGTTATAGGATATTTCTAGGATAGTTTTTCTCAGTGGGCAATGAGAGGAGGACCTGCATTAGAAAAATCAAAAGTAGTTGTTTAAACCTAATAAACCACAATGTCCAGAGGTAGGGCCCAGAAATCTACATTTTTTGAACAAGCCACCCAGCTATTTCTTTTATAACTTAAATGTTTCCTATAAATTAGGAGCAACATCATAACGTTTGAAACCCTAAACACAACTCTATTCCAATTCTAAGATTACAACATCAACTCCTCTCTTGCAACATATAAAATGTTAGATCACTGATGAAACATTCTATATTAGATGGTCTGTGAGGGAATTAAAATAATTCCAACAGTACTAAGTAAGAACAACAAATCTATCGTATCGATGAATATAAACTGAAAGGAAAAGAGATTTTTATATAGTGTCATGAAGGAAAAATCAATTTTGCTAAGAGCACATCAAAAATAAAGTGATTCAGAAGAGTTAACAAAAAAAAAAAAAAAGAGAGAAACAAAGAAGATTTCCAGGCAAATGGAAACCATAAAAGAAAAACATAGTTGTAAGCCTAACATCAAACATCAAAGTAGAATTTGAGCTTTTTAAAAAGCACAAAGCATTAAGACCAATAAAAGGATACTTCATCAAAATTCTAAAGAATGCATTCACAATCTAAGTTATAAAAGTTAGATTCTTCTACATCATAAACAACAGCAACAACCTTGAAACAAAATTGTACTATATGTGTATCAAAGAGCACACTGGTAATGAAAGATGTGGATTGAGATGTAGTGTTTCTCAGCTCAGAACAGATCAAGTAGATTAAATGTAAGTAAAGATACAAAAATCTAAATAATATAATCAATAAGCTGTATTTTGGTTGATAAATATCAGATTCCATATCCTAAAAGGGAAATAATATACCTATTTCTAAGTTTCCACATAATATTAAAGAGAACATCCCATTCATTCTCAAAAAGGAAGAGGGAAAAGTATTTGTGAAAGCTTGGAGTTTCCCATTAAGGAAACTAAAGTTTGAATGCTAGCGACACTAATTATTTGGCCATATAATGAGAAACATGTCTATCTCGAAGAATTTTCTAAGGATTAAATGAAATAATATATTTAAAGCTTAGTACTTTGACACATGGTCTTAGATAGTTTTTATTATTGTAGAATGTTTGACTTGTATTTTAAATACTTTTCTAATGGAAAAAATATTTCTGTGCTATAGTTACCCTCCATTTATTTAAAATAAAAGCAAAATATCATTCACATTCTAAAAAATCACATTTTTAAAAACATGGTCACTATAAATATTAAAATTTTTGCTGATACATAAAAATGTATAAAGTGTATAAAATAGAAAGTAAAACATTATATAAAAGTGTTATGAAGTTTTTGTTGTTTCCAATACAAGTAATCTCAAATTTCTACAACACATAAAAGTCGTATTTTGGAGAATGGTTACCATTCTTTCCACATACAGAAGTATTATATAAACAATATGCTACAATTTGCATACAAAATATAGGGTGTCCCAAAAGTCACCCCTAAAGTTGCCATAACTAGAGAAAATGGAAAATTGTAGCTAAATGTATTTTTATTTCTAAAATATTCATTACAAAATTTTACAAAGAAGTAGCCCACATGTAGAGAATATTTTATAAATGTTTTGTAAAATTGTGTAATGAATATTTGGGGGGAAAAAGTATATTTACTTATAATTTCCCATTTTCCCTATGTATAGTGACTTTAGGGTGGCTTCTGGACACCCTGTAGAAAGAGAATAAGAACATTCATATCTAACTTAATATGCAGAAAAAAAATCAGGAAGGATATAAAACAAATTAATAAAAACTTTTCTTTGAGTCATGCTGGGAACCAGGAAAATAAGAGATAGTAAGATTCTTCACTTGTATACCTTTGTAGGATTTTTAATTTTGAATCGTATGACTATATTACCTACTCCAAAAGTTAAATAGGTAACAGCCTTTTTTCTCTCCATCTATAATGCAAGACATAAAAAATAAATTGAAAGCACTTTACAGTATAATTTTCATATAAGACCAAAGCACAAAGGGGAGTTATCAAGGGTTACACTTAGGGAGCTGAAAGTAGTTAGTGACCAAATACAGTTTTGTACATGAAAAAAACAATTGCATTTGAAATTTTTTAAAGCTCCTTTATTTTCTACCATTTTGTAAAATGATGAATTTTAGTAAAAATTCATCAATCTCTGAAATAGTGAGCAAGAACTTTTCCTAAGTTACTTCTTTACCATTGCACCCTTTTCCTCCTTCCTTCTTTTCTTCACATAATCCACACTGCCTTTTGTCTTTTCCCCTTTCCTGCCATTTATACTGGGCACCTAAACAGAATACAGACTACCTTTACCCAGACACAGTGGAATACTGTAACATTTACTAAAAGTATTTAAAGTGTTACCTACACTCATATTTTCTTAGTACTTTGATAATTTCTTAAATAACCTAAATTCAAGAGCCTTCTACACCAATAAAATGGTCAAATTATAATAATTATATGAACTATATTATGGACTGAGTTAAAATAATTATTTCACATGAAATGTTCTACCTTTTGGAATTTAGGCCTGATTTAGGTCTGAAATTTAATTTCAACAATTAGATGTTGAAATTTAGATTTAGATTTAGATTTAACTGTTGAAAATTAAAAATCTAAAACTCAGGTTTTCATTGTGCAATGTGACATGTACATATTAACATGGACAGAGAAATAAGGTAACAAAATTTTTAAGCTATATGGAAGATTAAACATGATAAAATGCCTCTTTTATAACAAGTCTGAACAACATCATAATTAGTGAATAAAATATTCTGATTAATACATTATTTTAAAAATTAGAATATAATAAGCATATTATAATGTACACAAACTTAACTTTTTTAATTTGATTAAAAAGGAATTTTAAAATCTTATATAATCACAATGAATGTAAATTTTTACCTAAGTTACATAGAAATACCCATATGAAAAGATTCTGGATAAACCATTATTTACTGTACATAAATCATCAATGTTTTAAGGGCTTTGCAAAAATTCCTTTTTAAAAATTAAATTTTCAAAATTTTACCTTCATGTGATTTTTCAAAGGATCCAAAAGATTGAAATGAATATTGCACTTTGGACAAGCTCTTGGAAAAGGGGTTCCATTTTTAGATTGACTTGATGAGGAATTTGTACCTAAAATAAATTCAAAATATTTATGATTCAAAAGTCATCACTTTTTAACCTTAAATAACCAATGATGATAGTTTTTAAATTTATAACAATGTCTAAAATTCATGTGTACTTACTATAATTTCTTTTGGTATACCAGATTTCATATTTACCTTTTGAAGGCACAGCCTGGGAAGATGTCACTGAAGGAGATTTAACTAAAGGGCATACAGCTGGGGAGTTTACTCCAGAAACACTTTCACTGGGCTTAGGCTTTTTTGGATTAACACTATTTACTTCAGAAGTAGAAGGACGTTTTGACAAAAGTGAACTTTCATTCATACCTGCAATGATTTAAATAGTGAGGAAAATATTTTAAAACACTTTAGGATAGGGCTTACATCTAAATAAAAACACTCTGGATTTAAATTAAAGGTAATATAATTGAATTATTGTATCATACAAATGATAATAATAATAAAATGTGATGTGACCCAAACCCCGAGGGTGTCAAGAAATTGTACATACGGAATATATATATACATATTCAAATAATTTATAAAGTAATCTTTCTGTGCAAGAAAATTCTAAGTACAGTTTCAAATAAATATATAATTATAAAAGATGCCAGATCAAAATAGTCCCACTAAAAAAAAAGAAAGAGTATATTCTAAACTAAGTTCCTGCAAATGAATTACCTTTGATATTTAAATGCACTGAGTGCACGATGATTTATAAAAACAAAACAACAATTTCTGTTTCAAAAATTTAGAGCAACCCTTAGGATGCTTTTTTATTTAACAACTTAAAACACCTATTTTCCCACATAAACTGAGAAGAGGTCTACTCACGGCTTTAGGTGATACTGCCCATCTATTGCTATGTACAAAGTGGAAATAACTAATCTTGGATATTTTATTTGTTCATATGAAAGGGTATATAAGAGAAATAGTTGGTATAATGATTCTCACGCTAAGTTACCCAAAACTTAATGGGTTCATTTTAGGGAATATATTGAGCATGTCTGATAGAGAAACTCTTTTCTATTTATTAGATTTTTGCATAAAAGTGAATCATTCATTCATTCTTAAAAATCCTTTTCTATTTAAAAACCACTAACTTAAGGCTAAATAATTTTTAGCCTTATTTAATGCACTGTCAAGAGAAATGGAGATATTCAGACTATAATCAGGCTAGGCAAAGTCCTTTTAGAATATAACATGCAGCTGTACCCTGGAAAAAAGGTTCTAAACCTATATAGCACATTTTAATGCTTCCAACTGTATACTAAAAGTGATAAAGTAAACTTATTATAAATATTCCAGGGCTTTTAAGTCAGATAAATCAAATCCAGACCTTGTCACTCTCTACCTATATATTCTGAACTTATTTAACTCATTTCAGAGCCTTGATTTCCTCTTTTGTAAAATAAATTATGCACATATAATACTTCATTTTACAGAGCTGCTTTGAAGATTAAATAAGACTATGTATTTAAAGCAGCAAACAAAATATGTGGTACATAGAAAGCACTCAGTAATAAATAATGGGTATTATCATTACTAACAAAATATTTTATATCTTACTTTACAGGGGAAAAAACAATTATTTTAATAGATTCACCTGTCAGCTTTTTATGAAGAGTAAATATGCCGGGAAAATAAGAGTATTAGACTAGCTGGCTCCTGTTTCATCCTTTGAGATAACATAAAAATGCTTTTATCCTCTCAAATTCAAAGTACTTGGTTACTATAGATAGATACACTGTGGATAAGAGGGAAAGGGTTTGGGTAATCACAGTAGCATTCTTGTGAGATGTTTAGATAGATTACCTAAAAACCAATAAGTGCTGGTATTTTGAATTATGCAACTGAATATATAGCAAGCTAAAATGGACTGTCTCAATACAAGAATTTTTAACGTTGAGAATTTTTAATCTCAAGGTTAAATAAAATCACTCTGTGTTTGCTTTAAATTCAGACCCTTTATTTTATCTCTGTTGTGTTTGGCTTGTGCTATCACCTGCCCTCAACAACTCTACCTCTGCCAGTAAAAATCCTATTCTCATTCAAGATCAAGCTTCTCCAAACTTAAACCATCTCCCTAAAGCAGTGGTTCTCAACCTTCCTAATGGCGCAACCCTTTAATACAGTTTCTGTGGGTCGCGCCCCACAGGTTGAGAACCACTACCCTAGAGAGTAGTCTGTTAATTATGCTACTGAACACACAGAATATATCATTCACGATTATCATTCATAACAACTGTTTGTTGTCAAGTCTTGTAAAGTTACAATGCATTTTCACATTTTATTTATCTTATTAGGCATCAAAAAAGCCTTGAGTAAAGTAAAGCAAGAATCAAGAATTAAAATTTTATCTCCACATGGTGGGTTCCAGGTGTAAAGAATGAATGCATTATACAAAAAAAAATTAAAATCTCCATTTTAACAATGTGAGTTAGTGTTAGGTGACTAAATAAAGACTACAAAAATCTTAAGAATAGAGGTTCCAACATACATCTTACAAATCCTCCTACTTAATGCTCAGGCTAACACAGAAAACTTAGAAGGAGACTAGGAGTCACTGTCCTTATTCCCAAGAAGTTTCAAGAATTCAGACTTTTTCTATGAATGAAGTCCATGGGCTTTGCAAAATCAGACCAACCATCACTATTTTTTCCTCCCTGTTTCTTTTGGTTCTTATCTATTTTACGAACTACATTTTTATTAAGCAACACCCAGAAAAGTAAATATCAAACAAAGTATCATTAAAAGGGAAAAGAGATTAAGCACTAATATTATTGTAAGAATTAGTGGGGGAGGATTTGGTAAATTTTCCACACTGGAGCCAGGCAGTTTGAGGTTGCTGTGAGCTATGACACCATTGCACTCTACTGAGGGTGACAAGGTGAGAATCTGTCTCAAAAATAAATAAATAAAATCTCCACACTTGTTAGTAACAAATATATAAAAATTTCAAGAAATTCATCTCTATTTAGTCAAGTATTCAAATACAAATCACTAATATACAAAGAGTAATTGCCTTGATTACAGGAAATTGTCTAGATAAAATTCTTTTATAATACACTAATTTATTTTAGGTTAATGAAGAACTTTGTTACAGCATACACTAAAAACTTTAAATCTTCTTTCACAGGGAAAATTTATTATTTCTTCAACAGACCTTTACTGAGTACTTACTATGTAAAAATCACTATTTATTGTAGCCACTTTATAATCATATTTAACTATTAAACTCATTTATTGCATTAGAAAACAGTAACATAATTAGGAAATCAACTATAACCATATGCTTTTTCACACTACTAGTCAAAGAAACTAACATTTTTAAATGTATTTGGAATACCCAAAGACTTCCCTAATTCATAGTAATTATTTTAACTTTTTATAGCCCATGATTGGCTGTATGTGATGATCTCAAAGCTACTTAACCTATTTAATATGAAGAAATAAAATATTCTATTATTAAGTAAGATTTTATGTAAAAATCATCCAAGAAAACCACTCAAGAACTATTATAGTCATTCTGCCTCATAATATACGAAAAACTTCACACAAAGGTATTGACTCCAAAACAGAAAATTAATCCTATATGTACATTTCACCAAATTTCTTTTTATAATTTTTATGAAAAAGTACTAAAACCAACCTGCTATAGAAAGTGTTGGTCCCCCTTGGTAATGTGATAATCCTGCATCCTGGGTCAAGTCAAACAGAAACTCTGAAGACTTATTAGATACAACTCGTGATGAGTTCGTTATATAACCCTGTTAAAATAGTTCAAAGGAAGAATATTATACTTATAGTCGTAATTACTTTAGTATAATTATTATATAATGTATATAGTATATAATATGTAATTTCATTTAAGTATACAAGAATTTTATAAACTGTTATGAAAGTAAATTTAATTGTATGTCAATATTCTAAGAGTAACCTTTAGTGATTCAATTATTAGTAAGTTAAAAAATTCAAGGTAATTACTACTTTGTCAAAATTATCTACTAAACCTAAAAGCAAGCTATTACTTACAGCTGGTTTATTCTTGACTAGAAAACTAAATAGGGGGCAAATTCTAGTCCAACTTATTCAAGATAAAAGAAAGATAAACCAAGAGTATTATCAATAAGATTGGTACATTTTAGAGGGTTTCTAAACAGGCAGTGCTGCCATCAAGGAGCAAGTACCGCATATACTCGAGTATAAGCCAAGTTTTTTTGGCACAAAATTTGTGCTGAAAAACCCAAACTCGGCACAAATTTTGTGCCAAAAAAACTTGGCTTATACTCGAGTATATACAGTAATAGAATCTGGAAAATCCTTCAGACAAAAGAAAAGAGAAAAAGAGAAAACATATTGACATGACTACAAACATTAAAAGCTTCTATACCTTTAGAAACCCACATCCAAACTGGGAACCAGTCTGTGGTATTGTCCATCAGCAATAAGGATAAATATATCACATGATATGAATTTTGGAAATGTAAAAGCTATGGGTCAGAATGAAAAGAAACACGCCCCCACACTTCCCATTACCCACAGAAAGCCATGCTGAAGGAAATCTTCTGTCTCATAGGCAAATATGAAGTAACCTGGTTAGTAGGATGAAGAAATAAGAATGTCAAGCAGATAGGATTTAGAACAGAGGCTGTTTATAGGCGTGATTTGGGCCAGCTGTCACAATCCTAAAAGGCTTGAGACACAAGGGAAGTTTCAGTCCTTCCATCAGAGAAAGGGCAGTCCAAGCTAACAGGAAGATCTTAGAGAGGAGCGAAAAGTATGAGATGAATCATAATGTAGTCAAGTATTAAGAACTACAAATTTATATGTAGGCATATATATATTGTATAATAATCATGAAAAGTGTGATCAATATTATATAGGGATATATATACTCCAATACTATTACATATTAAGTATACTGATACATACAAAATGTACTAAATGTATTTACTAAAGACACTCGGTGGAGCGTAAGCTCTTAGAGTGACTTTTGGGCCATTCTATAATACATGTCATAATAAACAAGCAAAAGTTCTAAGATTAAGAATGCTTAAAAATTAAAAAGGAAAAAGTCACTTTGTACAAAGTAGAAAATGGTTAAATGGATAAACTATCAGGAGATCATGAATATCATGTTTTTATAGAAATATCCAATGATGAGCTGTTCCAAGTAGGATTTAAAATATAATGTTTAGTGAAAGAAGAGCAATATGCATCTTGCATACACAATATGGTACTGAGTGAGGTATTCTTCTCTCTCTTCTAAATTCTCCCTCAAAATACATATTATTTTATAAAAAAAAATCATAAGGTTTATAAAGAAATAATTAGGTTTCAAGAAGTTTGCTTTGTTACTAACATCAATTTGTTAAGAAATCCTGGGAACTGGCAGTGCCTGTAGCTCAAAGGACTAGGGTGCTGGCCCCATATGCCAGAGGTGACGGGTTCAAACCCAGCTCTGGCCAAAAACTGCAAAAAAAAGAAAAAGAAACCCTGGGAATAAGTTATTGAAGTAACTCAAACCAGTCCTAGAATTTGAGGCCTAACAGGCAGACAAAGCATTTGAGCCTTAATATGCAGTACTAAAAAATAAAAATAAAAAAGAAATAATACCATCTGATTTAACTATAATATAACCAAACACAATTCCTACTAAGTATTTTCTCCAAATATCTGCACTTGAAAAAACGGAATATATTCACTTGCATTTTCCATAATAGTTCTTCAGCAGAGGTATAATAAAATTAATAGTGTCAAATACTTTCCTAAACAACAACTTTGGTTAATGAAGTACCACAATTTCAGAGAGCAGATAACATGTTATTCAATAAATAACTGGGTAAAATAAGTCTCCCACAGGGAATTTTTAATGTCTTATAAAATAGTTCAGAGAGAATAAGTACAATACTTAACAGTAGAATAGGCAGTAGACTGGGATTTAAAAGACCTGAACATTTATTTAACACTGTCACCTTAGGCAAGTCACTTGAACTTCAAATTATTTACCTTTCATACTGAAATACTAGCCATAACGATATGTTTTCCATGTATTTGCTCATCATAGTTCATGTATTATATCAAGTAGTTATCACAACAGTATTAATGAAGACCTAGTATTATTCCCCATTTTATAAATGCGTAAACTAAGTTAGATGTGGTTGAGTAAGGTTCTCGGAGGTGGAATTAGAACTGAGGTTTGACTGATTACAAAGCCCAGTCCCTCAAGCTCTATCACACTGACTTTATAAGTGATTAACAGTAATGGCAATATATCCCATCTCTGCCTACATGAAAGAAATGTTGATACAAAGATACTCCTCGAAAAAGTAAGACCACACAAAAAACACAACATAAAATAAAAAACTATCAATTATAATTGATTAAAACTAACAGCTTCCCAAATTCAGAGAAAAGTCCCTTCAACGGGATTCTCAGTTCATACTAGAATATATCTCTATCATTCTTAACCTTGCCTGCATGGTAGAATCACTTGGAGAGTTTTTTTAAAAGGTATTATTTCCAGGCCTCAACTAGATGAATTGGCAAAATCTCTTTTTCTTAAAGAACCCCAGGATTAGGGATCACTAATTGAGGTGCTTTGATTTAAAGACTATACCATGGGCTTGGTGGCTCACACCTGTAATCCGAGCAACGTGGAAGGCCAAGGCAGGTGGGTTGATTGAGCTCAGGAGTTGGAGACCAACAAGAACGAGACTGAGACCCCATCTCTACTAAAACTAGAAAACTAGCTGGGCGTGGTGGCAGGTGCCTGTAGTCCCAGCTACTTGGGAGGCTGAGGTCAAAGGACTGATTGAATTCAAGAGTTTGAGGGTGCTGTGAGCTATGATGATGTCACAGAACTCTAACCATGGCAACAGAGTGAGACTCTATCTCAAAAATAAACAGACAAGTCTATATCACAGAAACAAAACATTCTGAGTCAGAAATTTTTCATTTTTATTTCATCTTTTATAACACCAAAGATATGAACCCTTGCTTTATATATTTTTTTCTCCTCTCCAGGTTCAATGTTGGAAAGATTTTTATCCATCTATCAAATAATGAAGTTTTCCAGGTTTTCCAAATGCCAAACAGCTCATACTAAGCATGAGAAAACCAATGGATTAATTTAATTCCAACTAATAATTAAGAATTTTTACATTCTGGGTAGTGGCCCATCTTCAGAAACACCTGTTACATAATTAAAAACATTAGAAACAGCCTATGGGCCCAAGATAGAGACTCAGCAGTCACCTTTATTATATTATTCTTACTATCTAAACAATAACCTATTTTAAATTTATTACCTTTTCTCTAAAACAATAGTACCATAAATCTTTGGCTTCAGGACCCCTTTATACAGCTAAACATCACTAAACCCAAAAAGAATTTTTGTTTATGTTGGTTATATTTATCAATATTTACCATACTCAAAATTAAAACACATAAGATTTTTTAAATGTATTAATTCATTTTTCAATAATAACCCATTACAATTAACATAAATATTTATGAAAAACGACTTGTGAACACAAAAAGAATTAGTGTTTTATATTGTTTTACATCTTTGCAAATCTCTTTAATATCTATCTTTGCAAATCTCTGGAATGTCTAGCTTAATCAAAAATGCTTACTGCTTCTGATTTCAATCTGCTAGGACAACTATTTTAGTGAAGAATATAAAGAAAATCTGGCTTCTTTTACACACATGAAAAAGGAAGTATTTCAACAGCATTTTAAGGTAACTCTCAATATACTATTTGATACCACACCAAAACGCAAAAGTTGGTACTTATTTAAACGTTCGTTGCATTGCAAAATCTAAAGCCACATCCCTGAACTTTCTCTATTCTGTTCCATTAAAATCCCTGGTCTACCTTAGATTGTAAATGGTTCTCAATACCCATGCATAATTTTTTAACATATACACTGGTTATTTGGAAAATAATGGTTTCATCAAATTGTGCATATCTTCCAAATGTTGACATAATTCACAATATTAAAAAGAACATTTTTCAAGATGAAAGGAGGAGTAGGGCATGGGAGGGGGGAGGTCAGATCAAGGGAGGGTGAATGGTGGGATCACACCTATGGTGCATAATGCAAGGGTACTTGTCGGATTTATTAAGTATGGAGTATAAATGTCTTAACATAATAATTAAGTAAACGAGATGAGGTTTATATTAACCAGTGTATTGTAAATGCTCCTAATTCTATATGAAATCAGCACATTGTACCCCATACATGCATTAATATATACATGATTTATGCGTTTATGATTTAATAAAAAAAATAAAAATATATTAATACCACCACCTATCAGAAAAGTCTTCAAGTCTTAGAAAGCTGTCAAGATCATGGTGATAGATAAAATTTTGCTTGGAATCTAAAATTTTACCATTAGCAAGAATTATTACTATTTGTTTTTTTCCTTTCAGTTATAGGTTCACTTATTTCAGTTTTGAGCGTATATCATATCTGACAAACATTCAAGATTGAGTAACCATGTATGGCAAACAGACTCTAAAGTGGCCTCCATGATCCCCAGCTCCTGGCTCCATGTCCTTTGTGATTCTCTCACTTTGAGTGTTGAATAGCACCTCTGACTTGTCTCCAACCAACAGAATATGGTAAAGATGACAGGATATATGTGCTTTTGTGTACATGATTATGTTACCTAAGCAAAGGACTCTCTTGATTTGAGGAAGAAAGCAGCCATGTTAGGAGGATGCACCTAACAAGCAGCCTGCCAAAAGCCAGTAAAATCCTGCGGCTCTCAGTCCAACAACCCTTGAGGAACTTAAGGCTTCCAACAACCATGTGAACTTGAAAGTAGATACTTCCCCAGCAATTTCAGATGAGACTACAACTTCAAGGACCACATCTTGAATGGAGCCTTTTGAGTCTCTCAACAAAGGATCTAACTAAGCCAAGAAAATGGAATACTGACAGATAATAAGTATATGTTGTTTTAAGCCATGTAAGTTTACAACAATATTGATATACACAAATGAATAACTAATAAACCATTGTCAGTCATTCGTTGAAGTAAAAATGGTGTAATTCTTTCTTAAAAAACAGGTAGTTTAGGGCGGCGCCTGTGGCTCAAAGGAGTAGGGCACCAGCCCCATATGCCAGAGGTGACGGGTTCAAACCCAGCCCCGGCCAAAAACTGCAAAAAAAAAAAAAAAAGAAAAAAAAAATTAGGTAATTTAGATCACAATTCAATCACACAAGTGCTTTTACTCAAGAGAATCATACTTCAAACACACAAGCACTTTATGCATGCTCCCCATTTCACCACACCGAGTATCTTAAAAGACATAACGATATTCAAGGATAGTTAGTCAACAAATTTTAATACTTCAAGAAAACTGAGCACAGGCTTGGCACCCGTAGCTCAGTGGTTACGGCACCAGCCACATACACCGAGGCTGGCAGGTTCGAACCCAGCCCAGACCTGCTAAACGATGACAACTGCAACAAAAAAATAGCTGGGCATTGTGGTGGGTGCCTGTAGTCCCAGCTACTTGGGAGGCTGAGGCAAGAGAATAGCTTAAGCCCAAGAGTTTAAGGTTGCTGCGAGGTGTGACACCGCCGCACTCTTCTGAGGGTGACACAGTGAGACTCTGTCTCAAAAAAAAAAAAAAAAAAAGAAAAGTGAGATTCTGTCTCTCTGTCGGCAGGCGCCTGTAATCCCAGCTACTTGAGAGGTTGAAGTGAAAGAATCACTTGAGCCTGAGTTTGAGGTTGCTGTAAGTTATGACACCATGGCACTCTACTCAGGGTGACAATGTGAAACTCTGTCTCAAAAAAAAAAGAAAAGAAACAAGAAAGAAAATTGTACAGGTAGAATATTTTTTTACTGTGAGTGCATTATGTGTAACTAACACAAAAACTACGAGTATAGTTTGGTGGTATTACCTTGATTCCCACCATTGCTTTGATATCATCAGTGCAAATGTCAACACAATTGAAAAGCAAATAATCCTTGATTAAAATGATAAGTGTTGACTCTTAAGCCCCCGAAATAGTCTTGGGGAACAGCAGGGAACTGCAGACATTTTGAGAACTGTTAAACCAAGGCAATCTTTCATTTTCAAAAAAGTATACATTCATATACAACATATATGTTATGTATATGTGTATATACACATGAACTATAGGTTAGCCTGGATTAACTATAAGGTTAATCCCAGATCCATCATCTGCCAGCTATGCGATTTTGAGTAAATAATTTAACCTATATAAGCTTCAGTTTCCTCAACGATAAAATGGGGATAACAGCAGCAACTACCATACTTTATAATGATGTTTAAGAATTAAACCGAATTAATTTACATATAGTACTTACCACAAAGCCTTATACATATTGGTAGCTCAATAAATATTAACTACTATCATTATCTATTACTTTTTGTTTTGAGTTTTTTTAAATCCATAAACGATGAAGGAAGGCTGGTCAGAATAAAAAGCTACAATAGCCTCTTGGTAATTTTCCCAATTAAGATTACCTGGCCCAATTTGCAATCTTAAATATTTTGCCATTATGCAATCTTTATTACTGATTATACTTTTATTTGTGTTTTGATGCATCATTTTCAGTACTTTACCAATTTAAGCATGTTACCTAATTTATTAACAGGTTGGGTGGTAGCTCCTGCATTTTACTTTGAGTATTGCTTGAGCTATCACAAAGATAGTGACATTTTCTGATACTGATTATGCTTTTATTGGATGACTACTTATTGACAGTCCAAAATTTGAATGAGACATTGTTGATATTGATATATATACCTGAGCTGACAGGGTAGTTTCAGAAACACTTACAGGTTTAGAAAAAGGCTGAACAATAACTGAACTATCTGAAGATCTAGATTCAGAACGAAAGTTTACTGGTGAGACAGCCACTGGATTTGATGTTGGATTCGTGTAATGTTGACTTGTAGGCTTGAATGCAGCAGTAATGCCTGTATTTTTAAAAAAACACAATATATTGAATATATTTCTATATAATCAATTTTGTCAAAATATTGCGCTTTAAACTTAAAACAGTACAATAAAACTATACCTCGACTGAGGATGCCATTCTTTAGTCCCCTGGAATATGAGCTGGGGTTAACTCTGTTCAAAATATCTGTAAAAAATTATATTTATTTTAAAATGTATTATTTAAATGAAATATGCACTAAGATAATAAAAATCATGAATTGAAAACAGAGATTCCTAGGAGGAGTATATAACTTAACACTGATTTAAAAAATACAGTTAATTTTAAACACATATTTTTACTAAAGAAACAAAAGACACAAAATTATCAGCATTAATTATTTCACAGAATAAGAATAATCTTTCTCATTATAACTCAAAATCTAGGCTGGGTGAGGTGGCTCACATGTGTAATCCTAACACTCTGGGAGGCCAACACAGGAGGACTGATTGAGCTCAGGAGTTTAAGACCAGCTTGAGCAAGAGAGAGACCCGGTCTCTACTAAAAACAGAAAATCTAGCAAGGCATAGCGGCAGGTGCCTATAGTCCCAGCTACTCTAGAGGCTGAGGCAAGAGCATCTCTTGAGCCCAAAGGAATTGAGGCTGCTGTGAGCTATGTATGATGCTATGGCACTCTACCCAAAGAAACAGAATGAGACTTTGCCTCAAAAAAACAAAACAACAACAAAAAAAGCCTCAAAATCTAAAAGCCAAAGGTAACAGAATCTGACTATATATAAGTCAAAACATTCTGCATAGCAAAAAAACAGTCTACAAAATTAATAAAAATTTTCCAAACATACATATACATTTAGAGGTGTTCCAAAAGTCACCTCTAAAGTCACTATACAAAGAGGTGAACAACAGAGAAAATATTTTGTAAAATTGTGCAACAAATATTTTACAAATAAAGGTACACTTAGCTATAATTTCCCATTTTCCCTATATATGGCAACTTTAGGTCCAACTTTTGGGGCACCCTATATTTCTATACAACCTATAAGCATAGATCTTTCTTTGAATGGTAACAGTGTCATATATGACTCAAAATCAAAGCCTTGCCCACTTCCACATTTTCATTACAAAGTATTTCATTAGACTGTCTACCATTACTTTTAAATCTGAAAGGGAAACAATCAAGAGATTTCAGACTAAAATAAACTGATAGTTAATTAAGAGTATATTAGTTAAAGAGTTTCAAATCTACCATTATCTGAGCCTTTGAGGATCAAAGTTCCTTACTCATACACACATGTAAATCAGGTAACATGTACCTTATTAAACTAAAAATTGAAAGAGGATTTGTCTATAATTTCTGGTTGGGAAAAAGGTTAAAAAGTACCTCCCCCCCCAAAAAAAAAAAACAAAAAAACCCTACCAAATGTAAAAATTTCTTTTTTCCCTCATAGTAGAAAAGATTCCATTAAGTAATTCTATAAAGTAAAAAGCTCACACAAAAATATGGTCTTCTGATAATGTCAATACAATGCTCTACAATTAAGTACTACGTAAGTCTTAATGGAGAAAAATCTGTTCAAACAACTTGACACTGTTTTCACACAGAAATTCAAGATTAAATATTTACTCAAACCATCAAATAACTATAGCTGTAATCTACAAAAAAACAAACAAACAAGTTTTTACCCTCCTTTCTGGCAGTTCATTATAAACATTTAACTGATATTCTGTATGTTAAAATATTTTATGGTTTACATGCCAAATAAAAATAAAATTATTTAAATTCTTCATCCTAATGTTTCAGAAAAGAAATTCTAATAGAGTCAATGCCCTTCTTTAAAGAATTATTTTAAAACTAATATACATTGTTGTAGATGAATACTGTTAATGGTCATCTACAGTAAGTACAAATTCAACTTGAATTTTAACTGTCATGTTCTCTATAAGATTTTGAATTAATAATTTTGCAATAGGATAATATTCAATATAAAATAATCAGTGACTGACTAGGAAACAATAACTACAAGAATATTATTTTCTCTTATCACTAACATGCACGCCATCATGCCTAATTCATTTTATAATCCAAAAGGCACTCCACTTAGCCCTCCATGAGAGATTACAACATGCCACAGGAAATGTTATTCAATATTCAATTGGTTAAATTATTTTTCCTCTGGTAAAACTAAAGTGCCATTCTAAGTTTAGAGGCAATAAAAGTAAGAACTAGGCTTTCAGAAAATTTTAAATTGTAATAACACTTATAAGCAAAGCCATGTTAAATTAAAAAATATATATATTAATGCTGGGTACATTTCTTCTTTGGTAACTTCTCCTGGCTTAAAACGAACATGTAAATGAAATGGAAATATATCTATTTTCTCTTTCTCCCTGAAATTTGTACATTATTTCTCTGCACTCTATTATACATTTTGAGTGGACATTTTAACAAGTGTCATCAGCATCTTTACTTTAACATTATAATAATGTCAAGTCCAGTTACTCTAACTAAAAGCTAATAATCCATAAAGGTACCAAGGTGTTCTGCTAAAAAGCCGTAAGAATTTAAATTTACCAATTACTACATGTTCCAAGTACAGCGGCTATGGGCAATGCCCTTCTCTTTTATGAATATATATAGGAGTTACTGGAAGATGAATGTGGTCAGAAGCTACAGCCTCTGTTGGTACAATGGCCTGAGACTGTGCAATCATTCACTGCCTTTACATTTTATAGTCATGTATAGATGACACTGCAATTTTAAGAAAAGCATTCCAAATCCTTCCTTTTCTGTGCTTCTGGATTTAAGATAGAAAAGAATGAAAGATAAATAAGCTATTACTTAGCTCCACTAAAAATTATGATTTCCACTCTCAGAAGACCTCCACTGTCACCAGCTAATATTAGTCCATTTCTTTTCTCACATCTGATATTTAATCTCTTCCTTCCTCAAGTCCCTAGTCATATCCCCATCCTGATTGTTACTGCCCACCCAGTTTCTCATCCCCAACTCCTCACAGTGGAACAAGGACATCAAGTACCTCTAAAGCAGTTTATAAGTTTATCCATTAGAAACAATATTTTATAAATAAAATTTGGCTTCACTAAAAGTAAATGCTTACTTGAAATTGCTGGTTTTGAACTTGCTATCTCTCCCACAAAGATGGGCTCATCATCATCATCATCCTCAACTTCTTTTACTTTCTTCTGCCATGGTTCCAGCTCTTCCTCTTCACATTCCATAAAGAGTTCTGCCATTTTTGAATTATCTAATTTTCAAGAGGAGAAAAGTAAACCTTATTTTCAAAAAGAAAAAGAGAAACATTCTGTAATACATTGTATAATATTCTACTTTAATAATCCTACTAGCAATTTTCTGGATTGATATTTCTAGTCAACACCCGGTAACAAGAGTGGTAAACTTACTAAAATATAAACTAATAAAATTTAGATGGATAATGGGTAATAGTAGTTATTTACAGTGGACAGAAAATGTGGGAACAGTCAAATCTAGTCAAAGTAAGTTGCAGTCATATATCTGGAATATAACTGATTATCCCTACAAAAAGGATTATGCCTAACCATTATTTATTAAAAAATGTATTAATAACAAAAAAGTAATAAACTAAGAATAGGAAGCAACAAGTGCTAAATAAACTGGAAAAACTGAACCAGATTAAATAAAGTCAAGGACAAAGCAGGGAAGAGATAATAGAATAAAATATGGAAAATGATAAGGCTTATTCCATCAAGACAAATCAGACATTTGAATGACAAAGCATTCAAATCATTTCAAATCATTTCCTGGTCTAATGTTATTTAAATGTTTAGTAGTCCATCTACCAAAAAAAAAGGAAAAAGGCCTTCCCATTTTCCCAAATGTCATCAACATCAGGAACTGATCTTCCATTCGCTAACCATACTGTTTTACTAATTATAGAGTTCTTCAAGCCAAATAATTAAAAATACTAATTTTCAATGACAATTTGCAGCTTAGCATTTGCATATTTTAAACACTTAAAACACCACCCTCATTATATATTGTAAGAGCTATTATCTATAATGCATCTCCTACCTAGAACATCCTTCCTTTTCACCTATATTGTATCATTCCAGTCTAGAGCAAAGAGAGCATGGACTTGATATCAAATTGAATAATTAAAATCTTTACTGTACTATTTCTAGTCATGTGACTCTAGAGAAATTATTTGAATCTATTTTCCTCATCTATAATAAGTATATGTTATCTACCTGATAAAAGTATTACACAGATTGAAGAAAATGCCATAAAAAGTACTTAACTTCAAGCAGATACTCAACAAACTATTATCTCCCTGCTCCTTCTAACTCTTGGTTCAATTATAACTCCCTTAGTAAACCATAAAGTTTTACTTTCCTTCAAATTCTAAACTCCACTGACAGTCTAAAGATTTAACCTATATCTCAAAATGCTTACCATTTTTCATGTGTCTTAATTTCATATATCCAAGGCCCAATTGAGCTCATTGGGAGTACATTTCCTTCTACATATCAGATGGACAGTAGGCACATAGCACATATTAATAATCTATGGACTAGGTGAAGTTAGGTAGGTAATGTCGAATTTTAAACAATTAAGGAGACCTACTGATAGGTAGGTCACTAATAACAAAAAGTATCATTTATATCCAGTTGGTATATGTTATGGTCTGAACTGTATCTCCCAAAATTCATATGTTGAAATCCTAACTCTCACTATCTCAGAATGTGACTATATTTAAAGAAAAGGTCTTGAGAGGTAATTAAGTTAAAATGAAGTTTCCAGGGTGGGGCCTAATCCAAAATGACTGGTGTCCTTAATGGAAGAGGAGATTAAGACATAAGACACCTACAAAAGGGAAGACTATGTGAAGATGTAAGAAGACGGCCAAGGAGAAAGGCCTGAAACCCTTTCCTCACAGTCCTCAGAAGAAACCAACCCTATACATATTAATCTTGGACATTTAGACCTGAAGAACTGAGAGAAAAATTCCACAATTTCCATTGTGTATGCCACCTCATCTATAGTATTTTGTTAGGGAAGCTCAAGCAAACTAACACGTAATAAAAATAATAATATTCATTTGCTCTTTTTAACAGGACATAGACACTATTAATATAGCCAAGATACACTATTAAATTAAAAGACTTTCAGACTTTCTCCTGAAACAAAGTTATACAAAAGCCATAAATACCAGTATCAGTCATGGCAGCAACACTTACTTTTTGGTTGAAAAGGGTTGTCGCCCATCAAGTTGCAGAGTTGATGATCTGTAAATTGTCACCTAAGTACTGACAACAGGACATCAGTCAATTTTATGAATCGCTTTAAGTAACACCAAATTTTGAAACATGAAACTTGGGATTCACAAATTCTTGGATCTAATTTTGATCTCTAAACTTACCATGTGACTCCGGACAAGACAACAAACTATGTCTCAGTTTTCCTTCCTATAAAATAAAGATATCATTAGGGCAGAATTCATTAAATTAAATGTATACATAATCTTTTCTCCTATAAAAAGCTCAATTTTTAAGTTTGATATACATATGTAATTCACTTTACATTAATGTTCCATTCCTGAATAAACCCAAATGTAATAAATACAATGGTGATTATATTAGTAATAAGTGAATCAATCAATAACAATTTTTTTAAAGTATCCTTTCATAAAAATGACTCATCACCTCATAATGCAATATTGCAATAAAACTGACTTTTCAAAGTCTAAATGACATTAATCTTTAACTGTTACCTTTTTTCACATTTTAGAAATAAATATAATTATTTCTTTAAAAGAAAACACAATTTTAAATAAATTTTAGTTTATATTTTTCTGCCTTTTTATCAACTGAAAAGACACAGAAAACAAGCTGAAAATATTTCGCCACAGATTAATTCAATCAAAAATAACTACTCTTGGCCTTCTGTATGTAAAGTTCCAAGGGAAAACAAATACAAGTAAGTCATAGTGCTAGTCTTCAGAAGTTTATAGTCTAATACGTCTATAATTCATTGTGCTTTTAAAATGCTGCTAGAAAAAAAAACATCTAAAAAAAACTCCTGAATTGCTTTTGTAAAACTTTGAATTTTTTTTTTTTAATTCCTATACACACACAACAGTGTAAATGTTACAAAATAAACAAGCTTTTTAAAAAATGTTTTGTTATATGGAGATACCTGTGGCTCAAGGAGTAGGGCACTGGCTCCATATATACCAGAGGTGGCAGGTTCAAACCCAGCCCGGGCCAAAAACCGCGAAGAAAAAAAAAAAAAAAAAAAAAAAAAAAAAAGTTTTGTTATAAAGCAAAAAACATCAAAAATTAGACACTGGAAATCTAAAATACTGAAATACACAGCTAATTCAATCTCTGTGTTTCTCTTTATTCTCAGTCTTGCTCTTGCTCAGGCTGGTCTTAAACTTCTGAGCTTAAGCAATCCACCCTCCTCGGCCTCCCAGAGTTCTTAAGACTACAGGAATGAGCCTCCATGCCCACCATATTTTCATCTTTTTAAAAAAGCATTTCTTTTTGTGGGATTTCACCTAGTGTGCACAATGTGTGTTCAGCATGCCCCCTGGGTAAGGCGCTCAACTACAGCTTGAATTTTTTTACCTTGAGATTAAAAATAATGTAACCTAAAAATCTGTACCCTCATATTAATTTGAAATTTAAAAAAAAAGAATTTCTAAAGTAGTTAAATGCAGAAAGATTTTTAAGCCCTCCTATAAACAACACACACAACTATAAATTATCAACACTGCTAAATAAAATAAGTATGCACCTAATTCAAAAGTATCAACATATAAAAATTACCGCATATAGGCAGTCCCTGAGTTACTAGAGAGGTTCCACAAGTTTCTTCCTAAGTTGGAACAAGTATATTTCCCTATTACCTATAATAGCATCTATATGTAAACGTGAGTCAGTAGGACGTTTTTGTAACTCTGAGACTTGCTGTAACAACCTCCATTTATAAGTGTGAATTGTGTTTAAGTCGGATGTTTATAATTGTGAGACTATCTGTACCATTAATGGTATAAACGGTTACCTTACACTTTTCCATTAAGAAAAAACATGTCATTCTGTATGCATTCCAGTATTGTAATTTCTAAAAAAGACCTTAAAAAAAAAAAAAAAGATGAGGGCCTGGTGCAGTGGTTCACACTTCTAATTCTAGCACTTTGGGAGGCCAAGTCAGAAGGATTGCCTGAGACCTTAACTTCAAGACTAGCTTGAGCAAGACCCATCTCTACAAGAAAAAGAGAAAAATTAGGCAGGCATGGAGGTGCACACCTGTAGTGTCAGCTAGGATGACTGTACAAGCCCCGGAGTTTGAGGTTGCAGTGAGCTATGATGACACTGCTGCACTATAGTCCAGGTAAGAGACCTTGTCTTAAAAAAAAAAAGAGTAGCTGGTAAATAAAATACAAAAGTAAATATAAGGAATATGGTGAATAATTTCTAGACCTTCCCAGATCCCATAATTCAAGGTATATACATAATAAAATAATATAAGGAATCAAATTAAGTTAATCTTTACTTTTTAATCCTATCATAAAGATGTTTTAATTAGAGGTTGCATTCTTAACTAAAAAAAGATGTATTAATTAGAGGTTGCATTCTTAACTAAAAAGTAAGCAACACCAAAATCAGATATGACCAACTTAACATAAAAGGGAATCACAGGCTCACTCCTATGAGCCTCCTAGCACTTTGAGAGGCTGAGGCAGGAGGACAGCTAAAGCTAGGAGTTTGAGACCAATCAGGACAATAGCAAGACCCTGTCTCTATAAAAAAATTTAAAAGTTGGCAGGGAATGGTGGCACAACTGTATTCCCAGCTACTTCAGAAGCTGAGGCAGGAGGATCACTTGAGCCCAGGAGTTTGAGGTTGCAGTGAGCTATGATGATACCACTGCCCTCTAGCTGAAGTAAATACAAAATATAAATACAAAAAAGAAATTAATAAACTATTTCAAACAGTGAAAATTTACACTTAAAATAAGTATTGCATATACAAATGAAGTTCAACTAACTCATAAGTTTAGCTTAAGATTAATATTCTAGCTATAAAAAAACATTTTGCAAATACACTTAAATCTTAAAGAGTTTTTCAGTAGAAAAATTATCTGGATGACACAGGATCATTGGTTCAGTAAAGTCCGATTTATCACTTCTTTTTTTCTTCACTCTTCCTCATTAACCCCGATATGTCACTTTTTTTCTCTCAGAAATTTCTTAAGAAATCAGGCACTTAAATCATTCCACTGACTTTAAGTTTTGGTTTATCTTCCATTTCGTTTTATAAACAATTCTTTAGTCTTTTTATCACTAATGGCATACTGAAATGGAAGAATATAATTTTAGAATTTTAATCTCAGGTGAATAGAACTTAAAGGGTTCAAAGTGGATTGTTAACTATGGATAACTATCTAGTAATTTCAACCCTGATTTTGCAACCCCCTCAAGAATTTCCAACTACGTACCTCACGGAGGTATTAAAAAATTAATTTAATGCTCATTATCTTAAAATCAAAGCACATAATCAGAAACCTTAAATCATAAGTAATAAACCATATATAACTGAAAGATAAACCCATGACTAACATGTGATTTAATGAATGTAGATGTTTAATATGAAATTTTAGAAAAATCAACTACTAAATTTTTTATTTACAAAAATTAAGCAGATGAAATCCCAAATTTCCAATTACTTTTGTGCCTTAAATGCTTTTAAAAATGTTTTAGTGTTAGAAAACTAAGTATCTTTTTCAGAATGACTCTATTATTTAAGATCAGACTGAAATAGGCACAATGAAAAGGGCACATTACAACAACACAAATTTCCTTATTAAAAATATCTGATCACCAGCATCTAAAACATTGCAGATAAAATACTGGAAAATCAAAAAATTTTTAAAGACTTTAGAACAGTGGTTCTCAACCCTCCTAATGCCACAATGTGTTTTCATTGTTAAAAGGGGGTTGCAACCCACAGATTGAGAACTGCTGCTTTTAAAGATAAATCTCACTCAATTTCTGAAAAGATTCTAATTTTTATTTTAAGATGAATACTGCCTCCTGATAATGAGCACTCTTTAAAAAGACAAAAGGATTTTTAAAAGGGAGACTACGAATACATATAGTTTTTAAACTTAAAACAAAAAAGTCTTTTTTTTTTTTTGTAGAGACAGAGTCTCACTTTACTGCCCTTGGTAGAGTGCCATGATGTCACATGACTCACAGCAGCCTCCAACTCCAGGGCTTAGGCAATTCTCTTGCCTCAGCCTCCCAAGCAGCTGGGACTACAGGCGCCCGCCACAACGCCCACCTGTTTTTTTGTTGTAATTTGGCCAGGGCCGGATTTGAACCCGCTACCCTTGGTATGTGGTATACATTTGGGAATCTTGACAGTGAATAAGCAAACAGATAAGGGAGAAGTTTGGGACTCAAACTTTAAAGAAGTGGTCTTCAAAAGAGATGAGAAATTGAGTAGGAAAAATCTAGATCCTAGATAAGGTTGTTCCAGCTGTTTCCAAGAATAACACCAGGGGAACTAAGCCATCTTACCTTGCCCATCTCTTAACTATAAAAAAAAAAAAAAAAAAAAATGCCATTCTTTGAATACAGCTTATCAAACAATTTGTACTACTTTAATGCCCTTAAATTAGGAGAAATCCAAATGGATTCCTTAAAGCCAAAACAATTCTCCAAGGTAGTAAATTCAAGCCTTTGAGGACAATAAAATATAATACAACCAATTAAGAATTTTTTAAATGATATGCTCAATTTTCTATCTAATGCAAGCACAAAAATCTCAAAACTGCACATGACATGGAAAAAGCCCTAACTCAATAATTTATCTACGTGTTTTAGGCGGATTATGATAATTACATAAATACAGTATCTTATAAAAGAGAAGATGGTTGCTGTAATAGTAAAAATTAGAAGTGCTACAGCAGAAGTTCTTGATAATGTGTTGAGAGCACCTATAGAAATAAAAACACTTTGCCAAATTGTGTACGTACTCAATTTCTGGGGAGACAGTACATCAAACTTTCATAAGGGTCTATGAGCCAAAAAGGTTTACATTATATTAGTTATTAAGTATTCAAGGGATGATTTAAAAGTCTGAAGGAGCATGTACATAGATTTTATGCAAATGCTATGCCATTTTATGTAAGAGACTTGAGCATCCTTAGATGCAGTAGAGGACCAATCCCCCTGCAAATACTCAGGGAAAACCTTAAGTATGTGCCAAGTAGCAATACAATAATGAACAAAAGCTAATACACAGTTGTTGCACTTACCAAGCTTACAGTTGAGAGATAAGGGCAAACATTCATACCAAAAGGTTAAATTACAATGACAAGTACTATGAAAGATATGAATCTAAAATTACAGTTAGCATAATTAAAACTGGCTTCTGTAAGAAAGTGATGGTTAAGTTGTTATCTGAAGAAAAGAGCTGGAGTTAGCTAGGCTAGAAGGAAGGATGTGTTCCATGCAGAAGAAACAGCATGTGCAAGAGACGAGAACAAATACAAGAAACCAAAAAGAAACTATCATGACTTTAAAAAAAAAGGAGCAGCAAGGAGTTATATGGCAGGAGATAAGACAACAGAGATATGCAGGAATCAAATGATAAAACACCCTGTAGATCATGACAAGGAAATTTGTCCTTATCCTAAGAGCAATGAAAAGCCACTGAGGGATTGTAAACTGGTAAGAACAGGTACTACACTTGATCTTAGCCAAAAGGGTGGTGACCAATAAGCAGAACTAACAATCAGTTTGTGATATAGCATCAAAATAATAGAATTTGAGTCTAAAATTAAAGAAATGATAGTTTCACCCTATTTCATGCTAATCAATCCTAAATTGGACTACTATGTTTGGCCGTGACTCCTTTTTATTTTTTAATTTCTTTTGAAAGCCTTCTCAAGTGAAACAGTGGGAATGAAGAAGGAACAAAGGAATCTGTGACTGGTTATGATCAATTAGTTGTAAACACCACTGCACTCAGACCAGCCAGCCACAACTCTTTCAACAATAGGTAAGTAACAGAAAACCCCACTCATACTGGCTTATGCAAAGGCATATTTATTGACTCATTCATAGAAATAACTATAGGCATAATTCAAATGACATCATGTGAATCTGGTCTTTCTCTCTTCCTGGGCTTCATTTCCTCTATGTTGACTGCATCCTTAGAGAGGGTCTTCACTGAAAATGACTATAATAGCTCCAACCAACTTTTAAGATTCAAGTTCAGTACAATAACAAGAAGATCAGCTCTGATTCAGAGTTGATATGCTTGGTTAAAGTCATATACCCTTCTCTAAGCTGATAACTAAGGGAGTGCTAAGGGATTGTGATAGGTTTAGGCCTATAGCACAGTCCCCCTCACCCACCCCCAACAGAGGTAAGCGTCTCAATTAAAAAAACAAAATAGACTGGAAGAAAGGGTTGGGTTTCCAAAGGAAAATCAAGTGTTTTGTTATCAAAGTAAAGGTGAATAGATGTTGGATGGCAAAAACAGATGTCGACTACAAGGAATTCAGAACAAAAGCTTAGGTCAAGTTGAAAGGACTCAAGATATTTAAGGGCTTGGCGCCTGTAGCTCAAGCAGCTAAGGCACTAGCCACATACACCAAAGCTGGAGGGTTTGAATCCAGCCCGGGCCTGCCAAACAATGACAACTACAACCAAAAAATAGCCAGATGTTGCGGCGGGCACCTGTAGTCCCAGCTACTTGGGAGGCTGAGACAAGAGAATCACTTAAACCCAGGAGGTGGAGGTTGCTGTGAGCTGTGCTGACACTGTACTCTACCGAGGGCAGTAACTTCAGGCTCTGCCTCAAAAAAAAAAAAAAATAAAAAAAAAATAAAAAAAAATAAAAAAAAATAAAAAAAAATAAAAAAAAATAAAAAAAAATAAAATAAAATAAAATAAAATAATAAAATAAAATAAAATAAAATAAAATAAAATAAAATAAAATAAAATAAAATAAAATAAAATAAAATAATAAAATAAAATAAATAAAATAAAATAAAATAAAATAAAATAAAATAAAATAAAATAAAATAAAATAAAATAAAATAAAATAAAATAAAATAAAATAAAATAAAATAAAATAAAATAAAATAAAATAAAATGATATTTAAGGTAGGAAACATCAGACTGTTGGGCGGAGGTGGTAGAAGCAAAAGCTGTTTATAAATATTTTACCTGTCATAAGAAAGAAGGAATGGAGGGGACTTGTTCTTCATGGCTCACCTGGTAATAATAATATTTAATTGTTTTGAATAACCTAGAGAATTTAATTCCTAGTGCTGAGCTTCAACATAGCTACTTCATTCATTAATTCAGATGTTATCATTATAAATTATAAGATAATTACAATTATTAACATTAGCTAACATAATTAAATATATACAATATTTCATCTAATCTTCAAAAAAACCCTGTGAGGTAGATACTATTATCACCCCCTCTCTAGAGCTGTAGAAACTGATTTATTAAACACCTTCTCACCGTAATACACCTAAATTGTGGATTCAAATACAAGCACTTCTAATGCCATAGATTTAAGATGTAACATGTTTTGCTTCCACTAAGAACAAAAGACTAAAATTACAAGGTAGATTTCATCTCAATATAAGAACAATCACCTATTAAAAGAAAAGAAAAGAAAAGAAAAGAAAAGAAAAGAAAAGAAAAGAAAAGAAAAGAAAAGAAAAGAAACTATAAGTGAGAAAGACCACCAAATAAAAATATGAAAAATTCAAGTCTTGGCACTTGTAGCTCAAACAACTAGGGTGCCAGCCACATACACAGGAGCTGGCCGGTTCGAATCCAACCCAGGCATGCCAAACAACAATAACAACTACAACCAAAAAATAGCCGAGCATTGTGGTAGGCACCTATAGTCCCAGCTACTTGGGAGGCTGAGACAAGAGACTCACTTAAGCCCAAGAATTAGAGGTTGCTGTGAGTTATGACGCCACAGCACCCTACTGAGGGAGACATAGAGGGACTCTGTCTCAAAAAGAAAAAAAAAATGAAAAATTCAAGCATTATGTGACTGAAATGGTCACTTTCAACGTCCCCTCAACCTTAATACTGTAAACATTTCCATCTAGTAGAAAAATGTAAATTTATACCTACTTTTTTTATTTTTTTATTATTTAACTAAAAAGACTACCATAATTGAAATGTAAAATTATAAAATTTAATTTTAGAATTAGGAATAAAATATTTTATAAAAGCCTATTATATCCAAATATTTTCTAGAAATTTTCAAGTACAATATAATGAATGAAGTAGTTGGATTAAAGCTCAACATTCAGGATAAAATTCTTCTGACTTAATTAAAGACAAATAAATTCCTGCAAAAAAGTAACAGTTAGTAGTCTTCAATAAGTAATATAAATTTCATTTTAATAAAGCTGCTTAATAATGGTTTATATAAAAACTCCCAATGATATCAAAATCTACATATACTAATTCAGATCAAACATCTCAAATATTCATTATCATAGCATCATGTGAAATTAAATTTTTAAAATTTTAACATTTGCATTAATTCCAAAAAATTTTAATGTAACAATAAGTAGAAAGGCTATGCTTCAGCAGACTGCTTAAACCTACAAATCAATCTAAATCAGCACATAATCATTAAAAGCTTCTATACAAAAGGCATCTTTCCTCTTCATCCTGCGTAGGGAATATCTCTTTGCATTACCTCCTCTTCGTCCAAATA
The DNA here is from genome assembly GCA_963574355.1 of Loris lydekkerianus. NCBI lineage: Eukaryota > Metazoa > Chordata > Mammalia > Primates > Lorisidae > Loris > Loris lydekkerianus. The sequence continues at coordinate 17,705 of CAUYPK010101178.1, read as the reverse complement.
AAACTCCCTGCAAACCTGATCCAGTCTGCAAACTATTTGCTCTAGGTATTGCTACTCACTATGTCACTCAAAAGTGAAGAGCACAGCAGGGCAGCTACTACCAAAATATCTACCTGCGGATCCCCAAAACCCTCCCAATTACCTTTTATTCACTTTCATTTTCCTGACTTATTTTGCAACAATTTTAACCCCACTTCTTGAAATACCATACTCAGTAATTTTCTACACACCAAAAGTATATTGTACTCACCTGTTCCTTTTTAAGTCTATAGATTCTCCATATCTTTCTCTTTAAATATTGTAAAAACAGGTTTTCCATAAAGTTTAGATCTAAACCACACACAAACTGCTCCCTAATAGACACAACTAATAAATTCCAAGCTCAGCCAATAAAATCATCCAATATTCACCTCACTCTAGTGCCTCCTCTTTTACTACTGAAAACTGCTGTCTGAACAATTAAAGTCACCTCCAATTCAGTATAGGGATATGTTGGAGATATTGTGGGCTCTGTTCCAGAGCACCACAATAAAATGAATACCACAATAAAGCAAGTCACCCCAAAGTTTTGGTTTCCCAGTACACACAAAACTTATGTTTACACTATACTGTACTAAGTGTGCAATAGTATTTATGTTTAAAAAACAAAATGCATACTTAAAAAAACATTTCATTGCTAAAAATGCTAACAATCATCTCAGGCTTCAGTAATCCTTTTGTTGGTAGAGGGTCTTAACTCAATGTTGATGTCTGTCGACTAATTAGAGTGGTAGTTGCTGAAGGATGGCTGTTGGCAATATAAAACATGGCAGCAATGGCGTTTGTGGCATTGATGGACTCTTCCTATCACAAAATTTCTCTGTAGCATATGATGCTATTTGACAGCATTTTACCCACATATCATTAGCCCAGAAAAAATCCAAATTCAAAATATGGTTTCTACTGAATGCATATGGCTTTCTGACCACAGAAAAGTAAAAAAAAAAAAAAAAATCTTAAGTTGGGCTTGGCGCTGGTAGCACAGTGGTTACAGCGCCAGCCACATACACTGAGGCTGGTGGGTTCAAAACTGACCTGGGCCAGCTGAGGCAACAATGACAACTGCAATGAAAAAAAAAAAAAACAAGCATTGTGGCAGGCGCCTATAGTCCCAGGTACTTGGGAAGCTGAGGCAAAAGAATCGCTTAAGCCTAGGAGTTTGAGGTTCTGTGAGCTGTGATGGCACAGCACTCTAACTCAAAAAACAAACAAAAAAAATCTTAAGTTGAATCTTATCTTGAGAAGTGTCTTTACACAGACCCTCAACATCCAGATCTCTTGGCTTTTATCTACTTAATATAGAGCCACCAAATAACATTTTCCAAACATAATGCATCCACTGCATCATTTATCAATTACAAACTCTTGGGTTACTCTTCAACAACCCATGCAGAAGTGAGTTAGGTTATCCTAGCACTAAAAGCTTCCAGAGTGCAGTGAAGTGCAGAATAGGCCAAATGTTCTAAGTAAGACAGTGGTTGGTGCTGCCAGACTGCAAGGCTAGTCTGCATTATCTAGCCTAAGTAGAAGACAGCATGTAATTCTGAGATGAAGTTAGGGAAGACCAAGGCATCACATCTTATAAAATGAACATTCAGTATCTGTCACCCAGTTGTAAGTATTCCAGTTAATAAAATGAACTTTTTCTGAGACTTGATTCCCTCATCTGTAAAAGATGATTGATAATGCCACCTATCTCAAACAAGTAGTTGTTTTGATGATGAAATATTTTAACTGAGAATACACTTTACAATCTCTAAAAACACTACAATAAAAGAAAACAAAGGAACAGAAAAACACTTCTATGTATAACTTCTCAAATGAACACATACCAACAATGCAGTGTAACAAAAGAAATGGCAGTTTCCTGATCTTTTTCTATTTAATAAAATTGTGAGATAACTTATTTTTCCCATGAAATGTAATAAAGCTGGCTTGGCACCCGTAGCACAGTGGTTACGGCACGAGAAACATACACCGAGGCTGGCGGGTTCAAACCCAGCCCAGGCCAGCTACACAATAACAACTGCAACAAAAAATAGCTGGGTGTTGTGGTGGGCGCCTGTAGCTCCACCTTCTTGGGAGGCTGAGGCAAAAGAATCACTTGAGCTGTGACGCCATGGCACTCTACCCAGGGCAATATAGTGAGACTCTGTCTCAAAAAAGGAAGGAAGGAAAGAAGAGAGGGAGGGAGGGAGGGAAAGAGAGGGAGAGAGGGAAGGAGGAAGAAAGAAAAGAAAAGAAGAGAAAAGAAGATAGAAGAGAAAAGAGAAAAGAGAAAAGAAAAGAAAAGAAAAGAAAAGAAAAGAAAAGAAAAGAAAAGAAAAGAAAAGAAAAGAAAAGAAAAGAAAAGAAAAGAAAAGGGTAAAAGCTATTTCCATGTTACATTTTGTTTACGAGGGCCTTTCTAGGAGCAATTGGCAATCCTGTGTAGCTGAAAGTCAGGTAATGTTAAACCTTGAATGGGAAAAGCACAGTGAATAAGTGAGAAAACAAAGCAGGAGACACAGTAGAGGCTAGGATATAACCAGAACCCCCAGAACCTCCAGATTTCTCCCAAATCCCTCCAGGATTGCTTTCTTAGACTTGCCAAACAGTAACCCATAAAACAAGAAACAAAGAGTGAGGCCTAGAAGCAAAGGGCATATGAATTCAAAGGCTAATCAACCATCTTTGCTTTGGTTACTACCAAAATCAAAGGTGTGTGGCTTATTAACCTGCAAAAAAAGGTGTGTGGCTTATTAACCTTTAAGGATGGAATCTTTACCCACAGTCCACAAATCTGAAACCTGAGAAATTATTTAAAATGTGTATTAATTTACTTTAAAATGACAATAATAAAAGCACTACATACTAATGTAAATATGGTATTTTCATTAAAAATAACTATTTCCTAAAACAAAAAATTCAGAGAAGAGTGGTATTTATATTTTTGCAAATCTCATTAATATATTTTAATAAAGAATCTTATCAGCTTCTACATTCAATTGTTGCACTAACATGTTCTGTTGAAGAAAATCCAACTTCACAAAAAAGGTGAGTGTATAAAAGGGAGGGCATAGAAGAACTCTTAAAAGTGTCTTAAACCTGAGACCACACTCAGAGAACTACTGCATTAGATAACACAATTCAGAGCCTTTGTTTAAAAAAAAAAAAAGGATTAAAGTACTACACGGAAAAAAAAAATTTAAGTTATATACCAATACAAGGAGTAAAACAATAATTCTAAACTGTTAGGGAATATTCAAGTGATAAACACAACACTAAGGAAAAGTATTTACTTAGCATTAATTTTACATACGGTATTGAGTTTTAAAAACAAAAAGTAGGCGGCGGCGCCTGTGGCTCAAGGGAATGGGGTGCTGGTCCCATATGCCAGAGGTGGTGGGTTCAAACCTGGCCCCAGCCTAAAACTGCAAAAAAAAAACCACAAAAAAGCAAAACATGTATCATCCCTAAAATCACTTTGTGTTCATCATGCTGTCCTAAATCAGAAAAACAGGAACGTTTACAATAAAAAAGACTGAAATAAAATTTATTTTTGGCATAAGCCAATTAACCAAAAAGCATAAATACAACACTTGATCCTCCAGGGTTTTAATTAGTCATTTTTTTACATAGAGGGTCTCTGAAGGTAAAGCTTGCAAGGGAAACTGGTAACAAAAAATATTTTAGTGCCAGCGCCTGTGGCTGGTAGGATGCCAGCCCCATATACGGAGGGTGGCAAGTTCAAACCCAGCCCAGCCAAACTGCAACAAAAAAATAGCAGGGCGTTGTGGCGGGGGGCCTGTAGTCCCACCTACTTGGGAGGCTGAGGCAAGAGAATTGCCTAAGCCCAAGAGCTACAGGTTGCTGTGAGCTGTGATGCCATAGCACTCTACCGAGGGTGACAAAATAAGACTTTGTCTCTAAAAAAAAAAAAAAATTTTTAGAATAGAGACTTTAAGGAACAATTTTCCAAGTACTACTTGCATTCATTAGAGATGTAGTTTGACAGGCTGAAAATGAATCTTGGTAGTAGAAGAGGCAGGTAGGTTTAATGTACCTGTTGGGAAAGAGGGGAAACTCTACATCTAACTGTCCAAATTAACCATTAACCTTCAGTACAAAGGGAACTATTATAATTTCGTTTTTATTCTCTTTCTTGAAGTTTTATTTAGAAAGTCTGATACTTTATGACTTACATTGTTTCCTATAAATCATCAAAGAAGGAAAAATTTACTTAAATAAAGTAAAACATTCTATCTTACAATTACTATGTGGGTCTATAACAATTCTTTTATAAATCTAGGATACATTACCAGATTTTATGATTTTATTTTTCCTACAATTTGAAATATTTTGTTAATTCTATCATCCTAGGTATTATCTTTCACCATTGCTCATCAATCCCAACTTTGCTAAAAAATAAGAAAATGGAAGAATAATTCAGTTGCCTACAAGAATGATGCAGCAGTGAAATAAATCTAGACAAATTATCCTTCACTTTCCTTATTTTTTTTTCCAGTTTTCCTGTTTTGAACAAAATGTTGCATTAACTTTTTTAAAAGTACAGGAGACTAACAAATGCAAGCAGTGTAACCTGTTTCTTTGTACCCTCAATGAATTCCCAACAATAAAAAATAAATAAATGAAAGTACAAGAGACTGAAGACATCTTTGTAGTCTGTTTTAGGAAGGAAAAACTCTTCCTGTACCCTCTTAGGTTCAATACCTAGGGGCCTGTGCATTAAACTAAGACAAGACAGACTACCAGGAGAAAAGGCATACAATTTTTATTAACATTTACATGCATAGGAGACCACAGAAAATAATATTAAAAGTGGTTAGATTCCGACCACTTCTACACCATTTTAACACAGAAAAGAGAATTTGGGATTTGAGGAACAACAGACCATGGGGAAATTACTAGGAAACAGTATTTTGGAGAACTAATGGAAAATATTATTTTAGTAAAATGCTTATGCAAACTCATCTCTTGTATTGAGGAATTATGCCCTTCTCTTAAGCAGAGAAGAGGACAGAGAATTCCTACATCTGTTGATCTTCTTTTTCTTTTTTTCTTTTTTTTTTTTTTTTGCAGTTTTTGGACAGGGCTGGGTTTGAACCCACCACCTCTGGCATATGGGGCTGGTGCCCTTCTCCTTTCAGCCATAGGCACCACCCCATCTGTTGATTTTCCATTGCCTTCAGCTCAAAATAAACTTTAAGCTAAAGTGGCATATTTTCAGGGGACATAACTTGATCCCCTTCACCTGCTTTTAGTTTTCACTTAATACAATTAAGACCTCAGAAATTTTATTTTTCTGCCCATAATGGAAAAGAAGAAAATTAACAGAAAAGGCAATTCACAATTAGATGAACCCAAAGGTGAATGCAAAGATAGACAGGAGCACTTTAGACTCCAATGACGACAGTGAAATTAACTATCGGAGGAAATCTCAGACTGAGTCTTTAGATGAGTTACTCTAGATAAATTTTCTAAAAAATAATCAATGAAGGAATGTATTTCTAAAAACAAAAAGAAAATATGGTATTCTCATTCAGTAAGATGGATTCATCATGTAGTACTTTTATTAAGATTATAGACCATGCTATGCTGTTTTTTGAGAAGTTAATTTTTAGAATTCAATGGATTGATTATTCTAACTGGTTGCTTGTTAATCTGAAATCAAAAATATCTTTCAATTGTGGAGCAAAGAAGATGGGCATCCTTTCTGTAACAAAGCTATGAATCATCAAAGGTTTCAAAAAATGCTTCCAGTATTGCATTTTGATGATACACGTGGAAAAAGACCCAGATGAAATGACAAGCTGGAACCTATTAGGAAAGCATTTGAATTTTTGAATCAATATTTATAAGACAAATCATTTCAGGGTCATGTATGACAGTTGGTAAGTACAGACAGTCCCTGACTAACCATGGTTCAACTTACCGATTTTTTGACCCACACAACCATTGTGCTTTTCAGTTTCAGTTCAGTATTCAATAAATCACATGACCTATTCAACATGTTACTATTATAAAATAAGCCTTGTGTTTAAATGATTTTGTCCAACTGAAGGCTAAGTGTTCTGAGCACATTTGAGGTAGGCTAGGCCAAGCTATGTTTGGTAGGTTAAATGTATTAAATAAACTTTCAACTTACAATTGATTTTGCAATGGGTTTATTATATGTGTTAAATGCATTTTTGACTTATGATATTTTCAAGTTATGATGGGTTTATCAGGATGTAATCCTATCATCACTGAAAAAGCATCTGCAGTTAATTGCATTCAGATGACATTATTCACTTCGGGGGTTGTAAATACTTTCAAAATCTGGAAAATATGGAATGGAAGTCCGGACAACATGGGGCAGTAAAATGTAGGCATGGAAGATGCAGATCTACAGAGATTCAGAAAAGGGGTGAGAGCAGAACCAAGAGTAACAAGCATTACAAGAATAGACAAATTTAAAAATTCTGTCAGACATATAACTGGCAACAAATTTTTTATGGATCTAGTCTTAGCTGAGAATTATCCAACAAGAAACTCTCCTTAGTTGGCTCTCTTCAGAAGAGGGTTTCATTCACAAATGGAAAATCTGGATTTCAAATGTATTCAATGATTCTTACTGTCCTAAGTAAAACTACAGTTACTTTTCTCAGGTCAGTGCATTCTCATCAATGTATTTTAAAAACCCTGCATAAATTAACCTGAAGTGATCCATATTATATAATAAAAAAGACTACAGGAGGGATACACTCAAAAAGAACACCAGAAACTATACTCAAAAGAATTACTTAAAGATGGCTTATGACTCTTAATACAGAGTATAGTTTCATTGTATAGGAAAAGCTTCAGTTACAAAACTCTAAGTTACCAAGAAGAAATTCTTCATGCAACTAGTAAAAGAACTTGCAAGCGCTAAGAAAATTTGGCCTTACCATCTAACCACTATGTTCTTTTGCACAGACCTCAAAGTAGGGAAGAGGAAAGATGTTCTTTGTGTAAATACAAAAAGCAAAAACTCAAAAAAAAAAAAAAAAGTGTGCGACAATAGAATATTTGTCAAAAGCATTCAAATGTGATTTATTTTTACTGTAGGGATGTTACGTAATAAAATGCATGAAATAGTTTTTTTATTTTTCTAATTATATACAAAAGGGTTTGCTATGTTATTCTTATTACATAAGAATTCTTTTTTTAAGAATTCTTATTAAAAGCTCCAATAAGTCAGCTTGGTGCCTGTATCTCAGCGGCTAGGACACCAGCCACATACACCAAAGCTGGCAGGTTCAAACCCAGCCCGGGCCTGCCAAACAACGATAATGACTACATCCAAAGAACAGCCAGGTATTGTGGTGGGCACCTGTAGTCCCAGCTCCTTGGGAGGCTGAGGCAAGAGAATCTCTTTAGCCCAAGAGTTTGAGGTTGCTGTGAGCTGTGATGCCACAGCACTCTACTGAGGGCAACATAGTGAGACTCTATCTAAAAAAAACCAAAACACTCCAATAAGTTGTTTTACATTATGCCTTTATTCTTACTTCTGTAGATTATATATAAAATAATTTAAAATGTAAAAAAATAAAATACTCCATTTCAATCTAGATGGTAAACAGTAATAACTATTTGTTCTGGTATACTGAGGGTTAATCCTTAAAAGAAAAGGATTAGAAATAAACCAGAATTAATACAAGTTGAGTAAATCAAATGGTTATTTAAATCATATTTTTAACAATTTAACTAAAAAATCAAGTATTTTTGAGTCCTCTAATGCAAGAAGAGAAGAAAACTATTCAGGATTATATGTTTAATTAGTGTATACGTCTTGGGACACTGAGGTAGGTGAATTGCCTGAGCTCACAGGTTCCAGACCAGCTTGAGCCAGAGCAAGACCCCGGCTCCCAAAAAATAGCCAAGCATTGTAGCGGACACCTGTAAGTCCCAGCTACTTAGGAGGCTGAGGGAAAAGGATCACTTGAACCCAAGAGTTTGAAGTTACTGGGAGTTAAGACACCAAGACACTCTACCAAGGGTGACCAAGTGAGATTATGTCTCCAAAAAAAAAAAAAAAAAAGTGAATATGTCAAAAATATTAATTTTTTTTTCATGCTTTTGAAATAACAAACTATATTTTTAGTACAAATTTCCAACTTCCTGTCACCTAAAACTATATCTTACTTTTCATTTACAAATATTGCTATTCCAATTAGGTAGATCCCCTGCCCAATTTGTATAGAAAAATTCTTGGCATGGTTCCTAATTTTCTCTGTAATAAAGAAAACAAGTATGAGAAAGGAGGGTACAAAATTATTTATTCCTTTCCTTTGCCCTTCTCTCTCCTACTAAAAAAGCCAATACTGAGTAGTAAAAAAAATGGGCTGAAAAAGAACTGGGCTAGTAGTCTAACTAGAAAGATGCTCCAGGTGAAGGTAGGGCACTAAGATTTGCAATCCTTCCACATCAAACTACTTCAGAACTCAGTAATTCCAAATTTCCTAAACTAGATAGGTTAGTCTTATCCTCCAAAATTGCCCCTCCCCCTTTTTCTCCAAACACCCATCCCTAGGGCTCCAAGCTATCTGTTTATCAGATTATGTGCAGATAAATTTACACTAAGTACTAGCCAAAATATCACCCCACAAATTACTTGCTAATTACAAAAGGAAATGCTAACAATGTAAAGATAGTTCAGATTTTGGATTACTCATAAGACAACCTTACTTCAAAAAACCTTGTTTTCTGATGTTGAATGAAATAAAGTACACAGCATGTTTATAAAGTATTCTTGTCAACAATAGTAAACTTCAGTCTACTCAAGTCTTTATAGCTAACTTCAGCTTCACAAAAAAATACAGGGGCTAGAGGGAATAATTTAAACACCGTGAGGATGAACTATAAGTAAAATATAGAACATGGGTTATTCTACAAAACTACTAACCTGTTCTCTTTAAAAGGTCAATGTCATTAGAAAACAAATAAGGAAACTACTGTAAATTAAAAGAACTAAGACAAACAAATGTAATCCATGACTGGATCTCGATTCCAAAAAAAAAATTATAAAGGGCATCTTGGGGATAAAGAGGGAAATGTGAATGAATATATACTACATTATACATTAGATTTGGGGGAATATTCTTAACTTTCTTAAGTGTGATTATGGTATCATGTAATAAAGGAAAATGGCCTTAATCTGATGAAATGTGCACTAACACACATACAGTATTTAGATATGAACTGTTACATCTACAAGGGCCTTTGAAAGGTACAGCAAATAGAGTGTGACAATGCAAATGTGGCAAAATGGTAATGACAACTGTAGAAACTAGGTGGTAGGTAGAAATGTTCAAATGGCCTATTCTTCAGATTTTCAATGTTTGGAAAAAAAGCATTAATTACTTTAATAAAAAGTTGCAAAGTTAAAAAATTAGGTCAAAAATATCGTAAAAGAAAAGGCAACTGAATAGTGTTTCTCAAATTTTTTAGGTGAGCCTCCTTGCCTATTCTCGCCCTCCTTGTTCCCACAAAAATAGGACATACTAGAGTGAGTTGAGCACTGGACGTGGAGTCAGAAGACCCAAAGTTCTACAACTGGCCAGGGCCAATTGACCAGGTGGGACCTCATGGAAATCCTCTTCCTGAGGCCATTTCCTCACCTTCAAAACAGTTCCATCAACAGAGATTACTACAAATAGGGAAAAGGGGTACCAAACAGGTGACATCATTGATAGATAAAAACACAAGAGACAATTATAATGGTCTTTGTAGTGACATTAAAACCTAAGGGCACATAGTCCTAACTAAATTTTCAAAACATACCAGTGCCTTCACAGGCAGGTTTCTGTGACAAGACGGCTTGAGCTGGCATAGTAATCCCACAAAGCAGGACACCTTGCAGAGGTTAACTGCAGGCTTTTGTACTTTAAAAGTCTCCTTCTGGCTTTCAGTTTTATGATTAAAGGCACTAAAAAACATCAAATTCTGTCCAAAACCTCATACCAATAAAGCCATCTTTTTTAAGTTGACAGAATTTTTTTTTTTTAATACATCTTCGTAAACAAAGAGAATCCCTTGGCCAAAGATCTCCCGAGCTTCCAGAAGCGGGTTCACGCTGACGTTTTTTCCTCTCCTGCAGATTTCTCCTTAAAAGCGTTAAAACTTGAGATTAGTTGGGTGGGAACTCCTTCCATCTCTACAGCAGGCTAAAACCTCGGAGTGAGATCATTCTTTCCGTCTCATTAAGAGAAACCTGAAAAGCTCGCTTAGGAAATTGTTTATCGAGCTCCACGCTCCTCCTCAGGGCCCTTCTTCCGCAGACAATAACGGGAATTCCACGGCAGAAGGGGCAAGTCTCTCTGACAAAAAGGAGGGCGTAAGCATGGAATACCGGGTCACCTGGGCAACCGAGGGGCCCTCTGACTGAAAGTTCCCAACCACCTTAGATCGCTTTTCCTACAGCTGAAGGCTCTCGGGGGTGGGCTGTGGTGTTAAGTATAGGTCTCGGCCAGACATCCGCACAAAATGTATGAAAGAGCCAAGGGAGCCGCCTCCAGAGAGAAAGGCCCAAACCAGGCCGAGGACACACAGGCGCGCAGGCCTGGGAGGCGAGGTGGCGCGGGAGCAGAAGGCGGCGGCCTGCGCGGCCGTGGCCTGCAGCAGCCCAGCCGGGCGCCGCGTCGCGCCGGGATCCCTCCCCCGCCGGGGCCGACGCAAGATGGCGGTCCGGCCGCCGCCGCGCAGCCGGCCTCCTCCCCCACGCCCTGGGCGCTCCGACGACCCACGCCGGCCTCGAGACCCCCGGCCCAGCGCCCCCGGAGTGAGGCGGCGCAGGCCGCGCGGGAGGGCCTCTGCCTGCTGCAGCGCGGGGCGGGCGGGGGCGGGGGGCGCTTACCGTGAGCGGAGCGGATCGGCCTGACTGGAGCCCTGAGGAGGAGGAGAAAGAGGAGGAGGAAAAGGAGGAGCGCGAAAGACTACACTGCGGCGACAGTGGAGGCTCCCATTGCGGAGCGGGCAGCCGAGCTGTGGAAAGGGGGGGCTCTCGTGCCGCCAGCGCGCAGCCTCATGGGTAGGCTCCGGGTCAGCCTCCCGCGTCCGGGCTCCCTGTCTTCTCGCGGGCGCACGGGGCGGGCGTCGGCATGTGCGCCGCGTCGCCGGCCCTCGAAGCCCGCAGCGAGGGCCCGTGCGCGGCCGAGGTGTGAGCGCCAGTCGGCTGCCGCCCCGAAGCCGGCCAGCGCCCAGTCTTCAGGCGCGGAGCCCTGAGTTCTGGGCCCTCCCTGCGTATACCCGCCTGTCCGTTGGCTTGGGAAGTATAAAGGTCACGGAAAACAGCCACCATTAAAAAGAAATACTGGGCCCCGCAGGACGAAGACAGTGGATGAGGAAAAGCAATAAAGTCAGGTTCTAACAATTGGCTGATTTTACCAGATTTGTTTTCAATGTGGTTTTCTCATCGAAATCTAACAAAGTAAGTAGAGACGAATCTCTACATTGAACGTTTTATTTGGGATACAAGAATTGAAATTCCCGGCTCGGCACCCGTACCTCAGTAGTGAGGACACCGGCCACAAACACCAGGCCTGGGGGTTCGAACTCGGCCCGGGCCCGCTAAACAACAGTGACAACAACGACAAATAGCCAGGTGTTGTGACAGGCGCTTGTAGTCCCAGCTAGTTGGGAGGCTGAGGCGAGAGGATCTCTTAAGCCCAGGAGTTTGAGATTGCTGTGAGCTGTGATGCCACAGCAGTCTACCTAGGGCCACATAGACTCTTTAACAAAAAAAAAAAAAAAAAAAAAAAAAATTGCAATTCACACAATACATACACACAGGCCTGGCAGTCTTAAAGTAGAGTTTCGAGGTTTCGTAAAAAGGAAAAAATGTTACCTACTTTTCTATACAGTTCTTTGGCACGAGTTCGCAGGGTGTGGTGGTTCACGCCTGTAATCCCAGCACCCGAGGTGTGTGTGCGTGTGTGTGTGTGTGTGTGTGTGTCTGGCTGAGGCAGGTGGGTCAACTGAGCTCATGAGTTCGAGACCAGACTGAAAACCAGTGAGATCCCGTCGCTACTAAAAAATCGAAAAGCTAGCCTGGAGTAGCGGTGGGCGCCTATAGTCCCAGTTACTTGGGAGGCTGAGGCAAGAGAATCTCTCAAGCCCAAGAGTTTGAGGTTGCTGTTGAGCTGTAACGCCACAGCAGTCTACCCAGGGAGACGTAGTGAGACTCTGTCACACACATAAAAAAGAATTGCAATTCCAGGCATACACACAGGCCTGGCAGTCTTAACCTTTCGAGGTTTCATAAAAAGGAGAAATATTACCTACTTTTCCATACAGTTCGTTGGCAGGAGTTCGCAGAGTATGGTGGCTCACGCCTGTAATCCCTGCACCCAAGGTGTGATGTGCGTGTGTGTGTGCGTGTGCGTGTGCGCGCGCGCGTGCGCATGTGTAGTGGCTGAGGCGAGTGGGTCAATTGAGCTCGTGAGTTCGAGACCAAACTGAGCAAGAGTGAGACCCCCCCCATTGCTACTAAAAATGGAAAAACTAGCCTGGAATACTGGTGAGTGCCTGTAGTTCCTGATACTTGGGAGGCTGAGGCAAACCCAAGAGTTTGATGTTGCTGTGAGCTATGATGCCACCACACTCTACGCACGACTACAGAATGAGACTGTCCCCACCACCACAAAAAAAAAAAAAAAAGACTCTTGAGAATTGCAGCAGTTTGGTTGAGAACCCATGAAACTGGCTTCAGGTTACATACAGGAGGGAGTTTCAGCAGCCAGGCGTACAGAGAATTACATTTTTTGGAGCAATGTTATGTGCCCCAAGTGCTTTCTCCCCTGACATAGTTGAGTACGACAAGAATGACTTATTTGGTATGATCGTTTTTCACAATCTTTTAATTCCTAACTCTGCCATATGGATATTAATCTTAATTTCTTTGATATTAACCAAAGAAAGTACAACCAGTGTATTTACAAGAAAAACACTTGTTGCCTTCAAAACAGTGCTAAAAAAAAAAAACACTTGCTAAGATACTGCCTGCATAAACTGGTTAAACATTGCGTTCTGGTCTGTAATGACGGTTTCCTCAACCAATTGTCCTCACAAGATCAATTGGCAGTGAACCTGAAATCTTAACCGCAGGCACACATGCACGCATGGGGGGGGCACTAAAATGCCAAAATCTTAAAGCATTCTTTTGTTGTTGTTTGGGGTTTTTTGGTTTTTGTTTTTGTTTTTTTTTTTTTTTTGAGACAGAATCTCAGTTTGTGGCCCTCGGTACAGTGCCATGGCATCATATATCACAGTAACCTCCAACTCTTGGGCTTAAGCGATTCTCTTGCCTCAGCCTCCCAGGTAGGACTATAGGTGTTTGCCACAATGCCTGGCTTTTTTTGTTGTTGTTGTTGTTGAGATGGGGTGTCTCACTGTGGCTCAGGCTGGTCTCCAACCTTTGAGCTCTGGACAATCCACCTGCCTCGGCATCCCAGATTGCTAGGATTACAGGCATGAGCCACCACACCCAGCCTCTTAAAGCATTCTGAACACGTTTTTCAAATACAGGTCCTAAAGATTACCAAATCCTGAGTAAGAGTGACCATGGCCCAGAGCAATGCCCACTTGCTGTGGCTGGGTTACAGTTTGGTTTTATACCTTATAGGGAAACAGGAATTGCATACACATAAAGTCATAAATCAGTACATTGGAAGGCATATATTGGTTTGCAAAAAAAGCGGGACATCTCAAAAAAGAGGAATACAGGTCATATAAATGGCGTAAAGATTCTTTGATTTGTAACTGGCTAAAGAAATGAAGCTTTGTCAAAAGGCTTGGAATGTTTTACATTAAGATAAGGAAGTCTCTTAGAGACAAGTCACTGTTACTGGACAAAGAGGGGCCAGCTGCCTGTCACAGTCAGCCAATATAGAGAGATGGGGGTAGGTACACTAAACTTTGTGAGAACTCAGTGTTTCTGGAGAACAGTGAGAGTAGCCTCTTGAAGACAGTTCTGCTCTTCCATTTCCAAAAATCAGTTTTATACATAAGTTTCAAAGCAAAGACTATATTAACTCTTATTTTAAATAATAATCAACAAAATGCACCTATTACATCATTTCTAATTCAAAAGTTAATTTCTGAAATCAATCTTCCTAAACTATTCAGGGCATCTTTAGGGTGGGAGCTTAATTTACAAAACAATAAGACTGGGGAACAGGAAGTGAAGGTCATGTGGGACTTAAATGACCGGACCAGTTGTATCATGTCCGCCCTCTCCTGACTAACTCCATCTTATTTTTACCACATGTGCTCTCATCACTAAACCTAGACTCACAGGATCTGTTGAATAAATTGAAGGCCTACAGGTGTCATTTAAGCTTTGTCCCTTGCATAGCCTTAGGCCTGTTAGTGAGTTATAAAGGCGATCTCTAAGAAGGGAAGGGGACATAATGAGATTTGTCTGACCTCCCTTCTCTTGGCCAGCAACTAAGCTTTAGGGTATTTCTAGGATGTCATGGCCAAGAGGGGATCCATTCCATCAGCTGGAGGGCTTAGGATTTTGTTTTAGTTTACACTTCTTACAGTGTCAGAAAACAAAAACAATTTTTAAGAAAATTAGATCTCACTTGGCTTTACTGATTCTAGATTTGGAGCAACACTTCATTCCATAAAATGGATTAAGTGTTCCAATGAGTTGAGAAGAGTTTAGCTTTATAGACAGAAAAAGGGCTGAAGAAAGCGGAAACAAAGGGAAAAAAAGCAGTTTCATCATTTCAAGGTTACTTTCCTTGTATAATGATGACAGTGACACAGAACAATAGAAACAACTGAATCTTCAGATTATCCTTTGTTGTATGAATTAAAACAGAGGAAACTTTATCATGTCAATTGAAGATTTAAACTGGCTTATTTGGGAAATTATGCTGTTGTCTCTGTCTCCTAGTTTGTTTGTTTTTTTGTTTTTTTTGTTTTGTTTTGTTTGTTTGCAGTTTTTGTCTGAGGCTGGGTTTGAAGCCACCATCTCCCATATATGGGGCCGGCACCCTACTCCTTTGAGCCACAAGTGCTTTCCACTGTCTCCTAATTTTTTAGGCTGCTTAACAACTCGCTTTTAATTTGGTGAGCATTGGTGACTCCGTTTTGATTATTAGTCTGGTCTCTCAGGGACTAGTGCAGTAGTTTAATCCAAAGTAATGGTGTCCTATAACTTTTGATTATTAACAGTATGAAAGTGAAGATTTCCCCCTGCACTGAAGAGTCTGGTCCTCACTTTGCAGAGACAAAACTTAATGTTACCAGCCTCTAGAACTAATTTAAATCTAGGAGAATGATGCATGCCAACTAAACTTACTAGAGACTGATGTATAAACCAACTTCCAACTTTTTTTTCATGAGAAACAAGATTATAAAATGGGTCAACATATTTTCATTCAGAAGGAACATTTACTTGAGAAGCCAAATTACAAAGGATACCTGGGAAGAATGAAATCAGCACACAGGAAGTTATTTAGATGATTCTGATGAAGTCATTCTTAAAACTCCCTCATTGGCTTCTAGAACACCATTCTCTTGGCTTACTTGACTTATTGTTCACATCTTCCCATCATTTTTAAGAGCTTCTTTTCCTCTGACTTATTATATTTTCAGCCCCTTTTACATGCTATGTGTTTGCTGTAGGTATCCTCACAACACTTATTCTCTTTAAAGGAAGGTCGGGCCCTAGTCTCTTCCCTGATGGTAATGGACATGGATGATTTCCCAGCTTCCATTCCACAGCTCCCTTGTGTTCATACATGCAATTTGGGCAGAATTAATTCCCCCCAACAAGTGCAAGAATGGTCCCACCCACTAAAATCATCAGAATTACCCTAATCCTTGATTTTGTTTTAGAGGCCAGTCAGAGTGAAGCCCAAGATTTTTTTTTTTTTTTTTTTTAATTGCAGGGAAAAGAGTTCTTTTTGTTTTCTTCTTGAATGGTATGGTGTTAGAATGAAAATACTGGATGAGCTACAATCTTTTTTTTCTTTGCTACTGAGTGGAGCCGAATGAAAATAAGGTTAATGCATGGAAAAGGAGAGCTGGGAAAATTAATCATAAAGAAAGGCAGCCTGAGAGAATCATAAACCACCAAATCAAACTGAACCTGAACCCCATGCTACCTCTAGACTTCTCTGTTGTATGAGCCAATAAATTCCCTTTGTTGTTTAAACTGAAAGGGTGCAGGATAAGCTATTGTGGCATAAAATTATCTTGAACTGAATACATTTGAGTTCCTGAAATCCCTTATCTGCCTAAAAGCAGAGCTTTTCAAAAGAACCCAATTGTTATAAATCCCCTCCAGAGAGTAACAAAGAAGATTGACTGTTATCATAGGAGACTCTGAGAACTGTTGCCACACCTAAGCAGACATTGTCACAAAACTACTATATCTCCCATGTTCTCCGAAGGGCCCATTTGTCTTTCCTAAAAGTCATTTGTTTTCCCAATAAGTACTTTTACCCCCTCCCATTCAGGGAGCTATATCAGTCTATAATCCCCAAATTTTAATCATCCCTTGAGTTACATTTCTTTGTGAACTCCCTTACCTATGTATGTTTGTAAAATCTGTCTTTTCTCTTGCCAATCTGTCGTTTGTCAGTTTAATTTATGGGCCTCTGATTATTAAACATAAAAGGGTAGAGAAAAAGTTTTTCCCTCCCTTGCAAAGTCAAATTGAGTTTTCTGTTACCTACAACTGAAAGTAAAGGCAGCCCCAAGTTATAAACATCCAACTTACATACAACTCATACAAACAAAGGCTATTACAGATAATGGGCAAATATACCTGTTCCAACTTACATACAAATTCAACTTAAGAACAAACCTATAGAACCTCTCTTGTTCATAACCCAGGGACTGCCTGTTTCTTAACTGTGACAGAGACAATGACACACATTGACTGTCTTCTTTTTCCTCTTTGCACCCGTGTTTCCTAGTTTCCTTACTTCTATATTGGTGTGTGTGACTGTTTCTGGCCAGTGGACTAAACAGAAGCAGTGATCGTCCGATGTAAGCCTGACGTTTAAAACCTTCAGCAATTTATAATTTGCTTGTTTTTTACACATCACCCAGATACAGAGAACCCTGAGAAGCTAGGCGATGGCAACAACAATAAGTAGAAGGATGCTAGATCTCTTTATAATTGCATGGAGCATCTTTTGTGCCACCATCTACTGCAACAGCTCCTTCCTCCCTGGCGTTTCTTACGCCCTGAACCAGCATGTGTCAATCACATGTGTCAGTCACATGCTGGTTCTGAGGGCCTGAAAATGAACAGTTCTGGTAAAGATTACAGGATTGCATTACAGGATTGACTGAAGGCCAGCACAGATTCCATGTCCATCAGTTTGGAGATAATACAAAAGGGTGTGGCTTGGTGCTCATAGCTCAGTGGTTTGGGCACAGGCTGCATGCACCAGGGCTGGTGGGTCCGAACCTGGGCCAGGCTTGCTAAACAACAATGATGACAACAAAAAAAAAAAAATAGCTAGGCATTGTGGTGGGCCCCTATAGTCCCAGCTACTTGGGAGGCTGAGGCAAGAGAATCACTTAAGCCCAAGAGTTTGAGGTTGTTGTGAGCTGTGATGTCACAGCACTCTACTGAGGGCAACATAGTGAGATTCTGTCTCAAAAAAAAATAAATAAAA